>VMBQ01001706.1:0-34319 GCA_007657795.1 Dreissena rostriformis
CAAACATCTTGCGATAAATTTAGTTTAAAATTTTGAGCTCAAAAGAATTTTTTTTGTGATCAGAATGTTTCTTAAATACAGAATATGTGAAAGGTTGAAAGGAAATTAATCATCAGAAAGGGAAATTACCTAAGACGTTGGTGCTTATAGGTTATATTTCTTAAAAAAAATATTCATAATACGAATATGTCGTTTGTTGTTTGACAAGANCTAGTATACAATGTCCCGTATCATCGCCTAATAAATGTGTAAGGCATTTATATGTGTTTATGTAACATAGTCACATACTTGTAACGTCTCAAAGGCATAACACGCAATTTCCCAATTATTAAAGCATCAACCTAAAAATTTAAGCAAAATTATATTGCTATTGCTAACCAAAGACCAATCCATTACTGGAACGCGCAGTGATTCATATAGAAGCTATTGAAACGCTGTTATTCGATGTTTGAGCGTTTGTCTAGTGTTTGTCAATTATACGTGATATTTTCTGTAATATGTATTTTGGTGTCAATATCAATAATGAAGACGTAGCCCATACGCGTTTCATATTCACGCGCTGCTCTTAGACGCATGTTCTTCAAAACTGTGATCAAATAAACAGCATACGCAATGCCAAAATGTTATTGATTAAGAACCTGTGTCCATTACTGTTTTAGACATGATAATACGCAAATGTTTCATGAGTACTTGCCAAGAGCGATGAGCATGTTTTCCTTTCGGTCTTTGTAAATTGGTCTTGCTCATGTATAACTGTCACATTTGACAAATATCTGTAAGTATTCCAAAGCCTCATGAATAGCGGAGTTCTTCCGGAAACCACGTTATAATGCTCGTCTCGATCAGACATCGGTGCAATGTTTGTGGACGGGTTTTCTCTAATATTATATTTTTAAACACAACTGAAATTACTTTTTGTGATTTTCGCTGTAAGTCCTGCATGCCGCCAAATGATTCGTATTTTATATAACAGAAACCTCGTTATGCGTTCTATAAAGTCATGTTACGCAGTCAATTCTGAATAGGCTGATTTATTTTCAGAAATAATTGATATGGATGTACAATGTGCCTAAATGATTGGATATAGTTTTATTATGAATCTATTCCTAGCGTTATTACGATTCATTTCCGTCATACAGTCTTACGTTATTAGTGGCAATGTTAATTATGACGTAGATGTGTGTATGGCATATTTTAAACCATAAAAACACGATATACTAAGGAGTGGTATAAATTGTTCAGTGCTATTTACTACCTTTATTTACATGATCAAATGTCTTATCTCAGAAGTAGTATTCACTTTTCTACACATTTAACACTAGCAACACAAACATCTCGCTTTCAACTAAATAACCAGATACAATGGCATTCTTTTTACTCCAACGACGGTATACATTGAGTCAATATATTCTTACTTTTTTTCCTGAAAAAATGAGGACACACAATATAAAGATGCAATATTAAACGCATTTAAAATTTGTACAAAATTAGATTAAGTATCGTCCTTTATATAAACATCAAGAAATGAAGTGATGCGCTGTTAGTTTAGATCTTTTTATAAACACATGTGTGATTCAAATGTGCCCCCGAGCCACATGGTACCATTGTGATTTGCATGAAAGCCAACTTATTATCAGAGGCAATTAGTTATATTGATTGTTGCATGTATTGTTTGTTTTTCAGACGCAAAGTTTGGCTTGTGTTGTGATTTGATTGTTGATGGTTGATAATGTGCTTCACGACAAAGCAATTTAGTACGTAATTGACCGTACTGCTTTTAAAGCAGTTGCTATAATTTTATTACTAGGTGTACCTGAACTTTCCATAGTTTATTCGAGACTGTATGTGTTTTTAAATGTGTTCCAAACAGATTACGTTCAATTTTAACATTTCAAATTGTCTTAAGTTGAGATAATAGTAAAATGAAATTGACTGAAAGATATAATTGTGTACAGGTTATGGAATATGTTGTAAATATAACCACTGTTAAAAATGGTTAGAGAATGATTCATTACTAGGTCAATCTTCATTAAGACCCGTTTACAAATCAGATTGTCTTTTCATGGCATATTCGCGAAAAAATGATGTCCAGATTTCCTGGGGGTTTTTTTTGACAGCATTGTCAATCAAATATGCTTGTTTTTTCCGATCTAAACATTCTATTCGATTGCCATAATTTTCGTGACAATGTTTGTATTTTGGACATCCCGAAACTGATCATTCAGCAGTGAATAGTCGGTTATACATTCAAAAATATGTCAAACCGACTGAGATATATTTTGCATATATTATATTGTGCTTGAATTCTTAGTTAAATAGTATACAATTTATTCTGCAATGGAGAGCAACAAATCAAACCTAATACCTCGTTAAAAGGTATACTTCAGTTCTTATTTGCTTTTTGGACTTATACTATATACGAGCCGTTGCAATTTAAAAGAATATGGCATGTATCTTCGCCTTATGTCTCTTTGGTTTGATTTGGGTCAAAAACATAATCAGTTTTAGTTGATTTTCTGCTGCGTCTAGTTAAATAGCAAATACGGAGTATGAACATGTTACATGTCGTGAACATTTGATGACACAAACTAAATATCGCCAAACACATGCTTTCTTACACATCAGAAAATTAGACAAGAAATTATGAAGTCTGTATCAGTTGTATTCAAAAGCATTATAACAGGAATTCGCAAACAGATGAACATTCTAGTGACAAACACAAACACGTGGATTGTCTTTCAAAACGAATATACAAATTACATATAGATTGTTGTATGTTGTATGTATTTGTTTATATAATTTACACCATACGTTTGATACAAATCGATTGGGATTTTTGTTTAATAATTTGCATTATTAACTTTTATCCAAAAGTATCATATACTAATAAAAGCGACTTTTTCATCTGATTATTCTCATTATATATACACACTTGTATTGTAAAACAGCTTATTAAACAAATACATCAGTGTGTTCTCTAATGTACACAAATAACACAAAATAAACTTGTAACCTTCCGGTTAGTATGCATGAAAAAGTGATCGGTATCTGACATCGTTAATAATTGATAAATGACAATGATCACAACTACCCCATTTGTAATCATTTTTAATGTTTGAGTTGTGTTGTCTTACGGTTTTTGCTGTTTTGTACCGTGATACCCATCGCATTGTAACGGTCAATGCAAAGCATCGGGCACATAAATCAGCTTAAAGGCACGCTAACGCTATACCTCGCAAAGGGCTGCACACAGTTTAGACATTCAGTTTTTACAGCTTTAAACACCCAATGCCTAAAATCGACATTTTAAGGGAATAACCCCCAGTTTAAATCATCGCTGTGTGTTTGTATTGTTCGTGTGTGTCTTATCTAGTAGAGAAATATGGGAACTTCGGAGACATCACCTGGAGATATCACCCTGTCATTATCTTAAATAATTTATATACATACATTGATTAATATTAAAAACAGTAGTATAAGCAAGAACAATTAAATAAAACAATGAAGATGATCACAACTACCCCAGTTGTAATCATTTGTAATGTTAAAGTTGTGTTGTTTTGTGTATAGTGCTGCTGGGCCACATGACACCCATCGCATTGTAACGGTCAACGCAATGAATGGCGCATAAATCAGTTTAAAGGCACACTAACGCTAAACGTCGCACCACTAGACCGCACACAGTCTAGAAATTACTTGTTTATTTTAATATAAATTATTGCACTCGTGTTTATGTGTCAACTGTAATTGCTGATAACACTTACTTGCAGGTGAGGTTCTAATTACGAATATATGTTTATTGAAAAAAAAAACTAACTATTTCAACGCTGTTCGATGCACTCGAATGTTAACAGCAAACTACAACTGCAATAGCATACAGGAATTCGAGAATACAACACGTGTAAAATAACATGAAACGGAACTTACTTTTCCTTGATGCACGCGATCCGTAATGCATATAAAACCATCCTAGGATCTGGTGTTATTGAAGACTATCCGTAGGCTAGAAATGTCTAATTACTGGTTGTCAACACAGGTTCTATATGCGCAAGCAGTTTATTGATGTTTGAAAACTAAATTAGTTTTTGCTGTTATAATTTCCTTAAGTGCACTTTTCTACATGCTGTTGCAATAAACGGATTGCAATCTGTGTGTATCTCTGTAATAATTATGTCAATATAATTTACTTCAGCATTGTGTATATACATGGTCGAATGAGGTTGTATTGCTGAAATTATGCTTCAAGAATTTCTTTGGTTGATGTACTGTAAAATTATTATTATTTGTGGGCCATTAATATTCGTTGATTTTTAATGATTCACCGATCCACGAAATTAACACAAACAAATCGGAAAATGACCGAACCAAAGTCATTATTTTCACAATTTAACGTGTCCAAGAAAAGTCATTTTTGAAAAACCACGACATTTCAAATTCATGACCAGATGTTAAACAATTATAGAATTAAAGTCGCAATATATTTCACATATTAGACTTTTGGTTTAATACGTGTGTATTCGAAATGGCAATTGCCAGACATATAATACATTATAGAGAGTACAATCAGTGTATTGTCGTAAGATGTTGAGTTTTCTACTGTTCATGTTTATGCAAAAATACTTTTGAAACAAACTGTACTATCGATCGAACTGCTCATGCAACACTAACTTTTTTTTCAAATTGTTTTATTATTAATAAACGTATTGTGTCTTTTTTCGGAACTTAAACCCATACATGATTTTGAAATGTCATCTAGCTATTTATTCGAATTGACCCAAAATTCCATGAATAATCATCATACTAGAAATACCACGATAATGTAAAAAAAATCACAACATGACACAATCTAAAAATATTTTCTTTTGGTGTAAATAATTTAAACGTTAATCACAACTGAATTGGCACTAAATAAGTGTATGTACGTAGTTTCTAAGAATCATGTATGTCAACTCATTGGTCCAAAGAAAAGTTGACACATTTAACGCACCAAGAATCAATTATATAGGGGTCCATATGACACACAGGTTTTGAGGTCGTGCCTTTTTACAATAACTTGCAACTCGTCATAAAAATGACCAGAATGCGCTAAGAAAATAACAATATGTGAAAGGAAAAAAACATGAGGAAAACCATACGTGCACCTGGTCCGGAAGTGTTAGTTCGTCATGGATGAATGATTTTAATCAGTTCAGTTCATTTTATAGGTAGAATCGGAAAATACATGCCTCTGGCATCTTTGTTAAAAAGGTTGCATATCAACATATGAAATTATTTTAAGTTGATATATATACAACCGTTTTTTTTTTCTTTAAATTCCAATTTTAGAAGTGTTGCGTCATAAGTGCGACAACTCATATTTTAAACAATGTATTAAATATTATGTTGTTTAAACATATCATTTAAAATAAATGCCATGAGAAACTATTACTTAATAATTTTATTTTAAAATAATTTTTGGATTTGTTGATGTAGGTTTGCGGGGTTCATATGTAGTTGTTTCATTTTTGTGTTAAATTATGATGTATCATCCGTTTTGATGACATTTTTAACATGTTCATATATTGCCGGGCTTATTGATGTCGAAACGTTCCACTCCAAGCGGACTATCAATACAGGCGCTGTATTTATAAGAACAAATCAGTATGGAAATTAAGACCGTCGCATATCAATTATTGATGATAATGTGGTCTTCAAAGAATACAACGGCGATGTAATGTATTTCCTTATGACAGCTTTATTGCAAAAGAATGCAGGCAGGAGAAGCTAATATGTCGTAAAAGGTGAAACTAAATACTATAGTAAGTATATCGTATAACGGCTCAGATACCGATATGACATCAATGACAATAATTAAGACAGATTGTATTTGTGAACTCATTTTCAGAAGATGGCTTTACAGAAGACTGTCTTGAGTCTTTGATTCTATTAAAAAACAAATAATGGCATTAAAAAATAATTATGTGGATATATTGATTGTAATTAAATAGTCTGACAAAAACACAGGCACACGAAATATTTTAGGACGATACTTTCAACAGATAATGCTTTTGAATTTGCAAATTCATAACATTTATCTTTGCTTTCACAGACAACAGTCTACATAAAACTAGTATACAATGTCCCGTTTCATCGCCNGCAAGGGGGGGGGGGCAGTTTTCCTATTATGATTATAATAGGTGAGACCGTATAAACATTCTAGAAGTCACACTTCTGCCAAATCATAATTATACTTAATCAGAACATTTGTTCTTTATATATCTCAACCGAGTTCAAAAAATGATTCCAGTAAAGAGCAAGGTCAGTAACCAAATTTATGACACAAACATTACAAAATCTGCTCAGACCAGTTCAGCTCTTTCGGGATTAGGTGAGCGACCTAGAACCTTTGGTTCTCTTGTTAATGTTTTACCTGGGCCATATCACGGTTTTCTGGATTGTATCCTTATTTACTAAACTGTTTTTTTTGTTTTATTATTTCACGACCACGTGCTTCTCTTTCCAGACGACAAAGACCCGTGTGCGAAGAAGCTTTGCGAGTGTGACCGCGCATGCGCGAAGTGTTTCGGAACTAACGAGCATGTGTACAGTCCGGCTAACAAACACAACGGTCTACTATTCGGATTGAGGCGCCTAATTAACAAAGGCTGATCTATACACATTTGCTCAAATATGTATTTAACTTTAAAGCAATTGCATTCATCAAAATAGGAAATAACGAGTTTGAAAATCTTTGAAAATAAACATCATTTAAAAAGAAGATTTCCGATATTTTTATTTTATTTTTCTTTCTGAATTCCGGTAGTCGATTCACCGAACGCCACTAACTTGTTAAAAATGGAACAAATTGCATGTTGTAATTGTTTTTTTTGACAATTGAAGCTTTGAACACAGTTAAGCAAATTCGGGCTTAAAGCCTTTGAAGCTAGTTGAACGGAAAGCAAAACTCGTACTTATTTTAGTAAACATATTGCTTTGATTTGTAAGAATGAAATTAAAGAATGATTTTTATAGGTATTTGCAGTATATTTATTACTCCGTATTAAGTATTTCGACACATTGTAGGCATTGCTGTATTAATTTGTTTTAAATATATGACGAAATTTGTAAAAAAAAAATATTTTATCAATCGGTGAATATGCTTATGCTATATAAATGGTGTATTATTCAATGTATAAACCGAAGATATAACTCCAGGTTTATACAACAACAAACAACAACAACAACAGCAACACCATTTATTTCAGCAATAAAGCTTACAATAAAGCTTCTAGCCTACAATAGTTGATATATAAATACTTCTGGTTCAGATGACTGTATTTATAATTTGATAAAGGAGGAAGCAAACTATTAATTGAAATGAATTAATAGTGTCAAATCTGACAAATGTTCGTGTTTATTTATAAAATGTTTGTATGTAAAACTTAATTATTGATATGTTTTCCAAAATGCTAATCTGAAAGATGTAAATGATCATTTATTAATTGATATATTGTAAAATTTTACTATGGATATGTTTTTGACAAAAGGAAAAAAGTTAATATATTAATCAATGATTTACACAAAGTAATAAAAAGTCTAATACAGTTCCCATAGTACCGTTCAATACATGCGTTTAACAAATAATGCAATACATGCAAGTCTGACGTATATCAGATACTACCATGACTCCGATTCTGGAATTATTTGCAGTAAATAAAATCCAAATTACTGTCAGTTCAACTTCTGATTAAAGTAAGTCTACAAAGACATATCTTACTCAGACAGTTAAATTGTATTCAGACTCGGACCCCAGACATTTTAATAAAATCGTTTGTCACCATCAACTAACAGTACTAAGTGGTGATGCTTTAACGCGTATAAGTAACTCAGATTTTAAAAAATCCGATTTGGAAAACACATCGCATGTGCTTAGAAACTTTAAACATTTTAAAATATTAAATGTTTCTATGTTTACATTTGGACATTTTGAAATTGAGAACAAAGATATAAAACACAGTTAAAACGTTTCGGAAGTGTACACTTATTTACTATAAAAGTAAATCCTTCAAATATGTTCACCTGTGCGAAACTTCATGTACATTTGTACTCTGTTTTGACATCTAATCTAATCCATACGAAGAGTCTTGAAAAATGAGGTATAGTTGGGCCTGGGAAAAACGGACAAAAAGAAAAACATCCGCCGACATTGCGAAACTGAACATGTAACCGTTATTTGCCTAGTGAACGAGAAATTGAACGTGCGTTGTCTCACTTAACTTGGAATGCTTTTACCTATTCGGGGCTATATTTTAGCGGTTTGATTCTTGTGTGGATGTATGTGCTATTTTGCGGTTTTCGTGCCAAAATGCCACCGTAGCAAAATGGATTTCAACATCGAACTGGATTCGGTAAAACACGAAAAACAAAATGCAGCCTCTAACGACCCTTTGAAGGCTATTTGAACGGAACATTTTCCGACACCGATGATTTATTTCAGACAAGCATTATTAAATTCCGTGTATTTAAAGCGAGAGTGTGCGTTTGTTTTTGGCGAACCCGGCCACAGCGACGGATGTCCGGTTCGGCTTTTACGAGACGCAACCGCCTTCGAGCGTCGCTCTTCCGACGGAATTCGAGCACCCAGAATAAAAAAAGCAGCGTTCTTTCCCATGGACGAGGCTGGGGAGCTGGCGCGTAGACTCGAAACGTACGGGAAGTGAAGCATTTAGAATTACGTGAGAAAAAACGGTCCATCAATTAGTTTAAAATGAGTCTTTTTTTGTAAATAAAGACCGTTTCTTGAATACTAGTCGCCGTCTTTCGTCGTAATCAACAGCTTACTTAAGCAGCTTATTCTCTGAAACCGACTGCCGGAAACTGAAAATTTGCTAAAATGTTCACGAGATAACGCGAGTTTACTTTTACTAACACTAGCCAAAATCTAACAACTAATCACAATCACGCTTTATTTCGGTACCATGACATTATCCTCTGGAAACCAAACTGGAATACTGCCTCGTTTTAGAATCAAAAGGAACTCTGAAAATCTGGTTTTGATGAACCCACGGGCGGGTTCTATAGAGAAATACTTTTAACACTGCCCAACGTTGGACGCATTTGTTCGGGTTGTGCAACTTGTGCAGCCGGTAATGGACTTGAACCCAGGACCTCCCGCTTTTAATGCGAATGCTCTTGCATGCTCGGTCATAGGTCCGAGTCCGGGACATGCCGCCGTTTTTATTCTCGCATTGTGACAGACTTCATCTTGATACTGTACTTTATAAAATTTAGTCATATGGTTTTGTTGCACTAACAATATCACATGCTTAGTCTCCAACGATCTGCGTAGGAATTGTATGAAAGTGTCAGGGGCCATGTTAAGCAAGTGTCCAAAGAACGTCTTGCAACCTTTGTTATTTTTTCGGGAATTGCATGTTGGATTAAGTTCGTTCAGATAAACCTATTTAGAAAAATGACAAAACTTAGGAAAGCAACATACAATAGAAAATTTAATTATTTAGCAATTAATGAAGCAACAACAAATAAGCGTTTACTGGCTTTGCACTATACTACTTCTTGGTGTAATGTAGTCTTAATACAACGCATAGGACTTTTTACTGTTGAAGCAAAGAAAATAATATTTTATATTTTCACTGCATTGAAAAAACTACACTCGTAAAACTATGTGTTCTAACTCTGTACTAGTATGTGAAGTAACAGTAGATCATACAATACACAAATAAACACGTATCTTCTACATGAATATGCATCTTTATAGACTAGTGCCAAATGTATTTTGTTTTTTGTTTTATACTTTATCCTCGACGACTTTCATAATTTAATTTACAGGAATACATTTTAAAGAAGACTGGATGTTGATTTTACGCATGGTTTGTTCTAAGAAGGCAAACACTAATTTTTCTGTTTGTTGTTTTCAATTAACATTCTCTATTCATTTTATTCAAACGGTCAATCTTTCAGTAATTTTTCCAAGTTTTGTTTAGCCGTATCCTTATCTGCAGTGACACTTATAAAACCATTAATTAACGCAATTAATAAAGAATTCAATAGCATTTTTTTGCATTTCATCGGTGTTTGCCCTGTCTGGAAAATTACGAATAATGAGCTTTTTTCGCTGCATGCCAAGTTATTTAAAAAATGTTTGTACGTGCGCCTGTCTCTTGTTTTTTGAACTCCAGCTGTCATTTATAATTTGTGTAGTCTGGATTACCTGCCCCTGTCATTTGTACTAAAATATTATAGTACGACGGGAACCAGAATAATAATTTATGTTCCTATGTAGTCACGTGAGATCATGTAATACGTCACGTGGTTAATCGTCATCAAAATGGAATTTATTCTTAAAACGGAAGTGAGAGCAAGCAGGTTTGTTTTGGTATCGTTTTACTTTTAATGACGTTGATACAAAACGAAGTTTTTAACCCTACCTTTTTAGTTCGCAATTGACACAATTACAATTTTATTACCCCAAGATTAAAAAAGTAAAATAAAAACGAATATACACTATGATCTGTACACCATAAAGTATAAAAAAAACATACACACTTCCAATAACAACTGTTACTTGAATGATAATAGCAGGGTTCAAACTAGTTGTTAACACGAAAAGGTTTCTTGTATATTGCACGTTTGTGCTACATTTACGATCTGTATTTGGTATGTGAAAGTTCTATTTATAAAATATAAACATTACCGTGACGTTTTAAAATACCACATGGATGAACGATTAACGTTAGCCCGCATATTACACTGTATACAGAAGAGATAACCATGATAAACCATCGCCGAATCGAGTTTAAAAGAGTGTTCTCCCCTGACTAAGATTTATTAAAGGCCGCCAGACACTTCAGCTAATTTACATATTAAATGTATTCTTCACCGTAAAAAAAAACCAAAAGGAAATACAAAAATAAGTATTAAATAAATTATTCAAACCATGAACATGTATTATACACATATTTGAGTCGTTGATGATCACATTGTTTGCAAGTGTGTCAGGGATGTGGTTAGTCATGTTTGGAACCAGTCAAATCTTTGCTCGGAACACCCGACACACAAACTTGATTATTACATCCCCACATACACTTTTGATCGTCCAACATTCGAACTTACTTGCACCGCTCGTAATGCTATGAACTAATACAAGTTCATTTTTATAATCTTTGTATTTAACTGTGAAAGTGTACGTCTGCTTTTAAATTTGAATTAAACATATAGAGCCTATCATTTGTTTCTACTGCAGGTATTCACTTGAAACTTCACACTTGTATTAGGGGTTATTGTGTGAGGTCGCTAACCAAGTTCCATTACTCTGATATGCAATTTAGCAGAATGATGATCCCTTTTGTATTTAACACATTCTGTTAAACGTTTGCGCGCAACGACTCCATTAAATTTCTATATTGAAAAAAAAATTAGGCTAAGGTTTGCGTGCTACATGTACATATCTCTGTAACTACTACATATATTCAATTGTAACACTTCATACATGTCTTTGAGATAATTATGTGAGGTCACAGAACAATGCCCATAGAATCTGACGTGTAGTTTAACAGAATTATGCCACTTTTTGTAAAGTTAACATTTGCGTACAAGATCTCGAAATTTCTATATGTATATGATATTGAAATAAAATTTAACATATTTGCTCAGGTTAAAGGTTTGCGTGTAAGAATAAGTACATGATTACGTTTGCGTGCAAAAAGTACATATTGTTGTTACTACTACATATATTAGTTGAAACGTCATACATTACTTTGAGATTATGCGAGGTCACTGATCAAGGCTTACAACTTTGACATGCAATTTAGAAGAATTATGTCCATTGTTGGAGTTGAAAAATTCAGGTTACGTTTGCATGAGACAACTCAATATCTCTGTCTCTACTATTCATTTAAATACCAATCTTACTAAGTGGTCATTATATCTGGTCACCGACCAAAGGCCTTAACTCTGACAAGCCATTTAGCGGAATATTGCTCCTTTTGTACTTATACAATTTAGACTAAGGTTTGTGTTTGCTTATCGATAATTTAAGTTTTCAATGACCATCCTAAATGGAACTTTGGATATAGAAAGCATGCATGGAGACCAAACGCTTTGGGCCGGTTGGGTAAAGGTATCTGTTGCTAAAATATATAGAGGGTATCATTTAAAAGGAGTTGTTCACGTTTTGATAAATTGACAAAATTGAAAATAATTGTTTCAGATCTGCTAATATTCGTTGTAATTATGATATTTGCGAGGAAACAGTAATACTGAACATTAACCATGCTCTAAAATATCCATTATATGCATCTTTTAACGATTTTAAAACCTGAACATTATAAAGCGTTACAAACGCGAAACGATTAAATAATTTGGAGAGTTCTGTTGTTATCGTTATATTTGGTTACATTGCGAGGATTGTTGACTTTTATTCCAAGGGCTAGTGGTTCGGGCTTACATTTTTTCTTTCTTTCTTTAATTTTATTTTTGTTTTATACTTGAGCTCTTTAGTTCCGATGTTTACATCTATCAATTTAAAGCATATAGTGAACAACTTCAAAACATGCACACATCTCTGAACAAGTCCCTTTAAGGTGGGAATGCGCAGTGGGGAAAACCCAAGTAATCCCACGAACAGTTTGCTTCTCGTATATATGTACACTCTTTCAACAGCATAGTTCGAACGACGTAAATAACGCATGGACATACGTTGGCATTGTTTAGTCTATAAGGATGCATATTCATGTAGAAGAAATATGTTTATGTTGGTATTGTATAATCGACTGTTATTTCACATGTTATCACAGAGAAAGAACACATAATTTTACGAGTGTAGATTTTTTTCACTGCAGATAAAATATGTAATATTATAGTTTCTTTGCTTCAACAGTAAAAAGTCCTAGGCGTTGGATTGAGGCTACATTATAATGCAAAAGAAGTGCAAAGTCAACAAGCACGTATTTGTTTTTCTTCATTAGTTAATTAATAATTTTAATTTTCAATTTTATGTTGTTGTTTACTTAATTTGTCATTTTTCTAAATAGGTTTATCTAAACAAACTAAACCCACCCAACTCTTACAGCTTCCAACTTGAAATTCCCGAAATAATAAAAAAGGATGCAAGAAGTTCTTTAGAAACTTGATAAACATGGCCCCTGACACTATCATACAATTCCTACGCAGGTCGTTTGAGACTACCCATGTGCTATTGTTATTGGAACAAAACCATTCGAATAATACATTTTATAAAGTACAGTATCAAGATGAAGTCGGTCACAAGTCGAGAATAAAAACGGCGGCATGTCCCTGTCTGGAACCGGGGACCTATGATCGAGTCCGGAAGAGCCTTCGCGTTAATAGCGGGAGGTCCCGGGTTCAAGTCCAGTATTGGCTGCATAATTTGCACCACCCGGACAAATGCGTCCAACGTTGTGCAGTGTTACATGCATTTCTCCATAGAATCCGCCAGTGGGTTCATCAAACGAAGATTTACCATGTTCCTGTAAATATTGGTGTTTCTAATTTAATTCTAGATGCTCCATTACCATTACGTTTTGCGCCAGCTCCTCTCCACGTCCATGGTAAAGAGATGAGGCGGCTTTGGCTTAGTCCTCGGGTTCTGTAGAAAGAACGACACGCGAAGGCGGTGGTGTCTCGAAATCATTGAACCGGACATCCGTCGCTGGCCGGGTTCGCCAAACACGAATGCATTATCTCGCTGTACAAACACGTTCGCGCGGGATTTAACAATCCTTAGCTTGCTATAAATCCTCTGTTTCGGAAAACGTACCGTTCAAATAGTCTTCAAGTGTGCTTCGTTAGATGGGTGCGTTTTTTTCCGTGTTTTACCGAATCCAATTCGACATTTGTCATCGTTTTAAGGTGGAAATTTGCCGCGCATGTCTCGAAATATCACATAAATGAGAACACGACACAAAACGCTGAAAATAAGGCAACTAATAGGTACAATTTTTTCAAGTAAAATGAGACAACACGCGTGCCATTTCGGGTTCACTAGGCGAATTATGGCTGCTGGTAAAGTTAAAAAGACATGATGATGTTTTTATTTTTGCCCGGTATTCCCTGGCCTAACCATGCCTCCTTGGGCTTGTTTTGTTACATCTGTGTGTATATCATCCCACGATAAAGGGTCCTGCCAAGACGAACCAAGTTCCATTGTTCCATAAAGAAACCCCATCCCAGCGTTTTAAGCACGTTGTTACAATGATTTTCAAATCAAGCCTGATTTCGCATTGTATATTGCAGAAAAGACAAGGCTTTGCGTAATGATCCCTAGGAATTTCAGTGTCATCTCTTGCATAAATAATATTTGTTAATTACAGATGTTACCATAATTGTAAATATTCTTCTTGTTTAAATACCTGAAGTAATCTGCAATTTGGTGCCATGTCCGAATTTACATTCTTATTTATCGGATTTGAACACTGTTCAAAAAGTACATTTTTGTAGAATTAAATTATTGATTAATAAAAAAATAAAAATAAGTAAAACATATCTTTTCAATACTCTTCTTATGGAATAGGTTAAATGTCAAAACAGAGAACATGCTGTTTCGTACAGGTGTAAATATTTAAAGAGTATACCTTCGTAGTAAATAATTGTTCACCTCAGAGACGTTTTTACTGCGTTTTATACCTTTTTTCAATCTAAAGTTGTACAAATGTAAACATATAAAAAATAAATATTTTAAAATGGTTCAAGTATCTTAGCACATGCTATGTGTTTTCCAAATTGAAATTTTAAAATCTTAGTAACTTTTAAGCGTAAAAGCATCGCCACCAAGTCTTGTGAGTTGATGGTTACAAAAGATTTTATGAGAATGTCTTGGGCCTGAGTCTCAATATTTTTTTTAACTACATTGTATATGAGTAAGCTATGTCTTTATATGCTTACTTAAATCAGATATTCCACTAACGGCAATATGCAGTCCCGGATTACCCATAAGGCAGAGTAGGCAACTGCCTGTGGGCCACGCGACTTTTAGGGGTACAATGAGACCGCGACGATTTGTTTTTTAATAATCTAATGACTTGACAAAGTCAATTATTTTATATCAATTTTATGTTCCGCTTAAAGACTTGACATTGTCTTTATGATCATTTATTATTTGCGAAACTTTTTTTTTTTTTTGCTTGTCATATTTGTCTTCAAAATGTTCAATTGGGGGCTCAGACTTGAGTAGAATTCACACTGTCGCCGTACTTCCAGAGTCGGAGTCATACAAGTTACTTAAATACGCCAGACTTGCAAGCTTGTATGAACAGTGTTTTAAATGGACTTTTATCTTCGCAGAGCAGCAAGATATTAACATGATTGTAAACATAACTAAAAAATAAACCATTGGTAATATTATTGATTAAAGATAAATATAGAATATATGGTTGGTGACTTTTGATATCATGTGATATCTGACGAGGCTGATATGGCGTAGGAAAATGCGAGGCTTACATATGCACGAACCGGAATTCCTGAGAGAAAGCTTACATTCTGTCAGTTTGATAACAAACACTAAGGGTTTGGTGCATGATGCATATATTTTGTAAAATGCAATTAAAATGATTTGTTTGGGTCTCAATTTAAAGGTTTTGTCATATATTAAAAAAAAGCAGTGTATACGATGTGTCGAAATAAATATACTGTAAAACCATTAAAATAATTCTTTAACTTCATTCTTAGAAATCATTGCAAAATGTTAATTAAAATTATTATGAGTTTTTTTCCGTTCAACTAGCTTATAAATACGTCTTTCATGATTTTGCTAAAATGTGTAAACAGCTTCAATTGTGAAAATTACCATCACAAAATAAAATATTTTCCTTTTTACAACTGACGTTCATTCATTGAATCGATCACCGGAATTTAGAAAATAATACTTCATTAGCAACGACACATGAAGAAAATCAGAAAACTGCGGATTCTTTACAAATGCTGTTTATTGTCAATGTTTTTGAAACTTGGTTATTCTTTGATTAATTCATATATGTTTTACTGTTATCTATGTGATTCGAGCGAACGTTTCAAACTATGAGGGTCCAATCTGCCTCCCTATGTGTGCCGGATTGTACACATGCTTGTTAGATCCGAAGCAATTTGCGCACACGCGGTCACACTCGCAGAGCTTCTTTGCACATGGTTCTTTGTCGTCTGCAAAGAGAAGGACGTAATCGTGAAATAAAAACAACAAAAACAACAGTTTAGTTAATACGGTTACAATTCAGAAAGCCTTAAATTGTCCCAGGTTTAACAATAACAAGAGGGCCAAAGATCCTATGTCACTCACAAGAACCCATAAGAACTGAACTGTTCTGAGCAGCGTTTGGTGATGTTTGTGTAATAAATTTGGCTACTGACCTTGGTTTTTACTCGGAATAATTTTTACTAGGCTGAGATATAATGAGAACAAATGTTCTGATTAAGTTTCATGATGATTGACTGTGAACTAGTTTTTAACCTCACTTGACCCAGATTCTAACTCGGCTGAGATATCATAAGAATAAACGTTTTCTGTCGATTGAACAAAAACATAACTTCTAGAGAGTTCGCAATCTCTTTCTTTAATTTGACCGGAACCAGTTTCATGAAAATGTTGACTACCCACGACGAACGAGGACAAAGAGTGATAACACAAGCTCACGAAGAGCTCACATTGTGTTTAGGTGAGCTAACAAGGTGGAATTTACTTAAGATAAAACGCAAAGCACTTTTGAAAGCTCAGGTCGATAGACATACAAGGTCAAACATTTTAAAATCAAAACTAGACCGAAGAGATAAAAAGCGCGTGTCCCAATCAGTTCAGATATAC
The DNA here is from genome assembly GCA_007657795.1 of Dreissena rostriformis. Lineage (NCBI taxonomy): Eukaryota > Metazoa > Mollusca > Bivalvia > Myida > Dreissenidae > Dreissena > Dreissena rostriformis. The sequence goes on from VMBQ01001706.1 coordinate 16,811, forward strand.
GTCGTAGACCGAATATTTTATAAATATTTTTCTCACAATATCTAAAAATAGGATTTCATACATTTATAGGAAAGAACAGAGAAGATCGTATTCTGGATAAATCACATTCTCATTTCATTACGTCAAAATGTATTTTGCAGAAAAACAGTTTCAATTATCGATAATTGTCACTGTTTGAAACAGTAAATTGCCAGATTTGAAGTCCTGATATTTTTATATAAACAATTAACAAACATCAACTAAAATCATAATCTTGTTTTAATATCATGCAAACGCTCGTTTTAATTCGTGATATTTTCAGTTTTAAACAATTGCTTAGACTGTAAAGCTTCTTGTGTGACCAGTCCCGGATTACCCATTAGGCAGAGTAGGCAACTGCCTATGGGCCCCGCGACGTTTAGGGGCCCCATGAGACCGTGAAGAAAGAATTGTTTTTATTTACTTATTTAGCCCTATCTAATGACTTGACAAAGTCAATTATTTTCTATCAATGTTATGTTCCGATTAAAGACTTGACATTGTCTTATCAACTGGCAATCATTTATTATTTGCAAAACGGTATTGTTTTCTTTAATTCTTAATCTAATAATGTTAATGTTGTATTGACATTATGGTATTATAATGACATTTTATACCTGTAAAAGGAAATTGTAACATTTTATGTCTTGTCAGCCTCGGCACTGGTGGGCTAATTTAAACGAGTGAAACTGTGCACTGGCGTTCTAGTAGGCCCACTTAAGGGGCCTAGGGTAACAAGTTTTACTGCCCATGGGCCTCGACGGTGCTAATCCGGCACTGCGTGTGACTTACTGCAAATGATCTCGCCCCTGCTAGTCGACCATTTGTACTCTGTCGTGTAGATCCTCCCGAAATTGCGCAGAGCCTCGCAGCCTTTCTGGTTCAACAGATCGTCGTAGCATTTGTCATGCGTCTTGCAGCACCTGAGGGATAGACTAACTAGTTTAATTTGAGCCGTGCTCTGTGAAGACGGGGATTGAATCTTCGTAAAGTTTCGTCTAGCCTGTGCAAACTTTCCGCTTTTATTGTAATTTCGTTTAAAGGAAGTCCCCTCTTAGCGAAAATTCAGTTAATGCGGAAAGTTTCGTTCTTGATTAATCTGTACGGACTGCACATGGTAACAGGGAACTACATTGTACACTTAACGCAAATGCAATAAGCTCCGTTTTTTCCATTTATATTATTGTATTTTTTTCCTTCGTTTTCTCCGTTTTAACCAGTATTCAAGTCATTTCAGGGCTGTCGGTTTTGTTAACCTGCTAACACTTTTCCTGTGTAAGATTGTTTACCATAAATAACCGTCTCAGGTAGAGGCAGAATAGCAAAATGAATATTTGTTTCAAATCGCCACGTAAGTTACGGTGTCGGTGCTTTACACACTGAAAGTGTGTGAGGGGGGGGGGATACAGAGACACAGAAATTTAAGTCTACATATCGAGCAATATCTCCAGGTACCTACTCGTCGATTGCGTCCACCGTGTCACCGCTGCCGCCGAATCCGCACCAGTTTCCGTATGTGTTGAAGGCCAGGGGCCAGCGGGAGGTTTTCAGGAAAACCATCACGCCGAACTGCTCCAGTCGGCGCTTGACACGCCCGGATTCCGCTGAAACAAAGGACTTTTAAAGTGGAGCCTTGTTTTGGGAGAACTGGTCTTAATGCATGCGTTTAAAGTGTTGTCCCAGATAAGCCTGTGTAGTCTGCACAGCTTATCAGGGACGACAATTTCCGCCTTAAATGGATTTTTGTTTAAAAGAGACTACCTTTAAACGAAAATTTCCATAACAGAGGAAAGTTTCGTCCTCAATTAGCCTGTGCGAACTGCATAGGCTAATCTGGGATGACACTTTACACATATGAATTAAGCCCACTTTCTAGAACGCGGCTCACTGAAATGCGAGCAAACATGAATACGGGTATAGCTCAAACATATTACCCTGACACTGACCTTTGAACGTGAATAGTTTTCAATACCTTTAGCATTAATATATTAGTTTCCGAATTGAACTCTGATTATAATTATATTTCATTTTCAAATTTAATCTACTGGCATTAGTGTTCAACAGGTACAATGCACAAATAAATTCGGATATTACTATACACAGCTCTCGTGTTCCATGCGTTTGGGAAGGAGGTTAAAAGAGGTACGAGTTCGAAGATGTCGTAAGGGGAGCTGGAAGTGCGCGGAGTGCTTGGAGATCCGCCGCTTCCGGCAACTTATCGCTCCGCATGTTCAAGGGCGACCAGATAGTGCTGACGCTGTGTGTCGACGTCGCGAGAACACTCAGTATTGACGGACTAATTTTTTCGAACGACGGCGGGAGCGATACTATCGATATAACAGTGATAGATCACACGGGTGTATTGTTCCCTTATGGAACAGTGTTTACGGAGGAAAACAGCGGCGGATGGGGTGAGTTTTAGAACTCTTTTAAATCGTCTGGACCTTTTCCCAAGACACCGCTTCTTCTGACACCGTATAGCAATACAACGTTATTGTTAACGGTCAACGCAGCGGACTGCTACGGGTCAGAATTCGACGATCTTGACGTCACGCTTTCTGCTGACGTTGCAAACGAGACGCTATGGTGTGACGCGAAATTAATTTACGCAGCACACCCGAAAACCTGCGCTTTAAGAATCCTAAGGCTTTCTACGCAATCGAGCTAAAATAAATAGGTCCATTCTAAGGAAACGCATGATCAGATCCCTGGTTATGAGGTCCTTAAGGACACGCATGATCAGATCACTGGGTAGGAGGTCCTTAAGGACAAGCATGATCAGATCCCTGGTTTTGATGTCCTTAATGACACGCATGATCAGATCCCTTGATACGAGGTCCTTACGGACACGCATAATCAGGTCCCTGGGTATGAGGTCCTTAAGGACACGCAAGATCAGATCCCTAGGTATGAGGTCCTTAAGGACACGTATGATCAGATCACTGGGTATGAGGTCCTTTAGGACATGCATGATCAGATCACTGGGTATGAGGTCCTGAAGGACACGCATGATCAGATCACTGGGTAGGAGGTCCTTAAGGACACGAATGATCAGATCCCTGGTTATGATTTCCTAAATGACACGCATGATCAGATCCCTTGATACGAGGTCCTTAAGGACACGCATAATCAGGTCCCTGGGTATGAGGTCCTTAAGGACACGCAAGATCAGATCCCTAGGTATGAGGTCCTTAAGGACACGCATGATCAGATCACTGGGTATCAGGTTCTTAAGGACACGCATGATCAAATCCCTGGTTTTGATGTCCTTAATGACACGCATGATCAGATCCCTAGATACGAGGTCCTTAAGGACACGCATGATCAGGTCCCTGGGTATGAGGTCCTTAAGGACACGCATGATCACATCACTGGGTATGAGGTCGTTAAGGACACGCATAATCAGATCTCTGGGTATGAGGTCCTGAAGGACACGCATGACCAGATCCCTGGGTATGAGGTCCTTAAGGACACGCATGATCAGATCTCTGAGTATGAGGTCCTTAAGGAAACGCATGATCTGATCCCTGGATACGAAGTCCTTAAGGTCAAGCATGCGCAGATCCCTGGGTACGATGTCCTTGAGGACACGTGTGATCAGGTCCCTGGGTATGAGGTCCTTAAGGACACGCATGATCATTCCCCTGGATACGAGGCCCTTATTTACACGCATGATCAGATCTCTGAGTATGAGGTCCTTATGGACATGCATAACGAGATCCCTGAGTATGAGGTCCTTAAGGACACGCATGGCCAGATTTCTGGGTATTATATCCTTAAGAACGCGTATGATCAGATCCCTGGATACGAGGTCCTTACGGACACGCATGATCAGATCCCTGAGTTTGAGGTCCTTAAGAACACACATGATCAGATCTCTGTGTATGAGGTCCTTATGGACATGCATAACAAGATCCCTGAGTATTAGGTCCTTAAGGACACAACTGATCAGATCCCTTGGTATGATGTCCTCAAGGCCACGCATGATCAGATCCCTGGGTATGAGGTCCTTAATGACACACGTGATCAGATCTCTGGGTGTGAGGTCCTAAAGGGCACGCATGACCAGATCCCTGGGTATGATGTCCTTTTAGACACGTGTGATCAGATCCCTAGGTATGGGGTCCTTAAGGAAACGCATGGTCAGATCATTGGTTTTGATGTCCTTAAGGACACGCATGGTCAGATCCCTTGGTATGATGTTCTTAAGAACACGTATGATCAGATCCCTCGATACGAGTTCCTTAAGGACACGCAAGATCAGATCCCTATGTATGAGGTCCTTAAGGACACGCATGATCAGATCCCTGGGTATGAATTCCTACAGGACACGCATGATCAGATCTCTGGGTATGTGGTCCTTAAGGACACGCATAATCAGATCTCTGGGTATGAGGTCCTTAAGGACTCGCATGATCATATCTCTGGGTATGAGATCCTTAAAGACACGCATAATCAGATCCCTGGGTATGAGGTACTTAAGGACTCGCATGATCATATCTCTGGGTATGAGATCCTTAAAGACACGCATAATCAGATCTCTGGGTATGAGGTACTTAAGGACACGCATGATCAGATCTCTGGGTATGAGGTCCTTAATGACACGCATGATCAGATCCCAGGCTATGAGGTCCTTAAGGACACGCATGATCAGATCCCTGGATATGAGGTCCTTAAGGACACGCATGATCAGATCTCTGGGTATGAGATCCTTATGGACATGCATGACCAGATCTCTGGGTAGAGGTCCTTAAGGACACGTATGCTCAGCTTGGTCCGATATTATGGATAATTATGGACGTATTAAACACTCGCCACTATTACTATAGAACTATTAATATTCATTACCGCAATTGTATCTATTTGTCTACGTTTCTTACCCGTCGATGCTGTTGTGCCACCCGCCGCCAGAACGGCCATTACGAAAACAACGCTCAGCATGGTCACTAAAAACAAATGACATTCTCTTAATTTCAGACTAAACGTAAAAAAGAGGTAAATGAATTTGTGTTTATTGATCACATTATAATTCCAATTAATAACTTCGCTAAACAACACTGGTTTTAAATCACGCTCGATTAAAATCACTATCGCTGGATCACCGTCATAATTTGACCTTAACCCATTTATGCCGTGTCGACTCTCCCATCCTTCTAAATTGGATCAATTTATTTCCAAAATTAGGGATGTCTAGTATATTTATTTTTATATTTGGAATATTTCTTAAAGGAATTTCTCTAGGCAAACAGCGCATACCCCGATGAGACGCCGCATCATGCGGCGTCTCATCTGGGTCTACGCTGTTTGCCAAGGCCTTTTACGTTAGGCATTAATGGGTTAAGAGGATGTATACGCTTTAACTGCATGGATTCAAACAAGTAGATCATATAGTTTACGTGTATTTTGGTTGACGAAAGCATGCGAATACAGAATAAATCCCATTTGTATTTTCAGAAATCGGACCAAAATTAATACCTTTTATTTATATTAATTAACCTATATTAAGTCTTCCCCATTAGTAGTTGAAATCGATTTGCATTAATTGGTTTAAGCGTTTGAGGGCTGTCTAGTTTCACGTTTAACTGTACTTGAACTTGAAATAATAGTGTATAATACGTATTTTTAATGTTTTTGAACACGCATCATCACGCACGGACACATACACATGCACGCACGGACACATGCACGCACGCACACACACACGCACGCACACACACACGCACGCACACAAAAACACACAAAAACACACACACACGCACGCACACACGCACGAACACACACACACACATACACACACACAGACACACACAGACACACAGACACAGACATACACACACACACAGACACACACACACACACAGACACACACACACACACACACACACACACACACACACACACACACACACACACACACACACACACACACACACACACACACACACACACACAATAAACGTATTAAACTATTATAACCATGTGACTCCAACCACATGTGACTATGTCCATGCCCACCACAGAGTAGTGAACGGAGTACGAGTCCGTGTTTCGACTTATCACTGCGCTACCGAGGTTATGTGTTGTCGTAGCTATTAAAGTGGCAGTCGACAAAAACAATAAATAATTCATTTATGCAAACATATATTATGTTTATGGGTGTCTTACCGATCAAAATATAAAGAAAACATTAGCATTAAAATCGGACAAATAAAGATTTGGTGATTATTATTCGTATTGTTCCTATATACTCGCTATATACGCGCTACCTTGTGATGGTTTAGATCTGAATCGATAAAGTAAACTGCGTTCATACCAACCATTCGTTTGCTCGATTCGCACCAAGAGCTTTATAACCTTGATATATTGAATCGTATTTGCTGACAAACGAATATTAGTGTTGAGTAAAATAAAACTTATTTTATTCATGTTAGTGATATCATTTAACCATGGATTGAATTATTATCGGTGAGTAGGTACTTTACTACAGGACAAGAAATCGGTCGGACTTAAGAAACAATATTATACTATTAACAATTATTTCATTCTATTAAATCCGACTTAAAAAGACACAAAAAAACAATGTACAACATAGCAAAATCATAGCAATAAGCACTAATACAGTTAAATATAGCTCTCAGTGCAATTTCCAAACGTAAAGAAAAGTATCAGACTAATTTCTAATGATCCAATAAAATATAGGTCGCATTTTAATTGTCAAAACTTAAAAAAAAATCAGATAAATAAGCACCGATACACCAAAATAAAGCCATTATTTCAATAAAAGCCCAAATAATAAAAATACCATATCATATTTGAATCGAAATCATTTTCATAGTATTGATATAAATTGTCCACACAAAAAAAAACAAATGATCGAAAATGATTTCTTAATTTCTCGTTAAATAATGAATCCAAAGTTTCAATTCTATAAGAGCAGAAAAAACAATTGTTCGAGAATGTATTAACTAACAGTTTACAACATCGAAACAGTTAAAAAATACGTTTTAACAGCTGAAATGCTCGTTTTTATTTGTGTGGTACAATATATTCAATTTTAATTACTAGTACTCGCAACGATATTTTTTCATACGACACACGAACAGTAACATGGTACATGAACATGTGTTTAATTCATTGTCCTACAAAAAATAAAAAAAAGACCATTTTGTATCTAGTTAAATCTGTGCTACGAGACCGTTGAAATGTCGGCTATTGCTTTAAGGAACACTGATTTGTTATGGGTTAACTTTATTTTACAAAATATTTTACGAATATAAAATATTCGTTGATTTTGAGTGTTAATGGGACTTTTATTATTGTACTAATTATTTACTTAGCCATGATGCATTCACTAATGTTAAATGTCAATGGGCCAATTCATTTAAAAATGAATTTTGTTCATGAATTATCTGAAGACTTCCCGATTTTATTGATATTGATGGCGTGTTCTGAGAAAACTGGGCAAAATGCTTGTTCGTAAATTGTCATCCCAGATTAGCCAGATTTTCGCTATGAAGAGACATCATTTAAACGAAAAATTCCATAAAAGCGGAAATTGTCGTCCCTGATAAGCCTGTGCGGACTGCACAGGCTAATCTGGGATGACACTTTACGCACAAGCATTTTGCCCAGTTTTCTCAGAACACGCCACATTGTTGAAAATATCGATTGTTCAAGTAAACTGTCAATAAACATAGCTGTGGAACAATTCACAAATACAATCCGAAGGGTCTCGGACGCTTTGTTTCGTTTCAAAATTTCGTGTTTAAAATCATAAACCTACGTTCGGTGTTAACAGTTGTATAAAATACGCTGATTGGTTCGATAACGAGTGTGTAACCTCGCGGAATCAAAACCATGACGCTTAACGATGTTTTACTTTTAACTAGTCTGACTTCTATACAAAGACCTATCAATGTATATTGATAGGTCTTTGTTCTATATAATAACGTTGTGTTAACAAAAACGACATCGTAAGTATTTGATTAACAAAAAGAAAAGGAATGCATTGAAACGGAAAATGATAGAAACTATTAATATATTAATTGAGATTATACATAAAACGAAAGAGGGTTAGTCAATTATTTGATAGAACTGTCGTCATTGTTTTGAAAATTGGCATACAGGACGGTATAAACGTCTTTGACAAGTTCTGGGTCAGTTTGAGTCCCGCTGAGATGCAGTTTGTCAATCACATACATCGATGGCAGTTACAGTGATATACCGATTGACTACACAGTGTTGTTAATTCCTAAATTAATACTAATGGCAACATCCGGCCGCCGGGCGTCAAATCACACCATTATTCTATGAATCGCACTATGCGCTACAAATGTTTTGACAGTCAATATTCACACGCTTTAAATACTTTCCGCGCAGATGACTTGGCGTTGTAAAGTGTTTCAATATAATTCGACTGCTTTTGTAAAAAAACTGATGAGTTAAGGTACACGTGCAATTCAATTCAAATTCAGAAGTTGATTGGTTAGTCTATTCATGTATATTAATGTAAAAATAATTAAGTGTTCCAATAAAATGGCAAATCTAAATGTCACGTTTTTTGTTGAAAAAGGCATGTATGCATTATTTAGCAAACACGTAAATCGGCATTAAAAATATTTAAATATACGAAATGAAAAAAAACAACAAAAAACAAACAAACAACAAAGAACATAAATAGGTCGGACATTTGTATCTAGAGACCTAAACATTGGATATTCCGAATATTCGTATATATTCGAATAGGAATCAACGAATAATCGAATATGATTTCAGGTTAGGTTCCAATACGCACTTAAAACCAATTTTACCAGTTGGTTCATTTTAAACTAGTGCTGTCAGTAGGAGTGAAAAGAAATACCATAATTTAGTATAGCGTCTTATTGCCAATACCTATGAATCATGAATAAAAACGAGAGCGCCGATGGCGTTGAAAGACTATTTGCAAGATAGAGGGAATATTCTGAGAATATTTTAAACCCTTGTAAGTGAAATTTTCTAATACCATTTTGAGAAAAGAAAATATATTGCGTTTGTAAACAATAATATTTCTTCTTTTGACAATCAGTCAAAATTGATAGCGGGCGAAGTCACGTGACTAGCAGAATTCCAGAACGAGGCTGAATGTGTATCCATTTCTTACAGTTCCATGCAACGCCGCATCTGATTTCAACCATTCACTCGTTTGAACATTCTGCGACGTAATGATATTGTCAACAAAAGATGAGATTGTCAGAATTAGCAGTAATATATACTTCCCATTTTAATTGCTGTGTCATTAAATAAATGTTCTTGATTGAAGTACTCGTTTCATTCAATTGTTTACACACATTTTACATTCTTCGTTCGGGCCTTTTTTACCGCGTTTTTTTTTTTTATCAAAGATCAATCAATAAAATTGTTTATTGATAGATCTGTGGTTGTATTGCGCCTGTGTTCAACACAAACCTATAATCTCGTTGTGATCAGATACTGTGCCAACACATATTAAATAACAACAAGTCTTCATTAGCCACGGGCAGCAGATGTCTGGTCATAAAACATAATTTATTAAATCTACATGCAGACATGTCTTCTTTTGGTAGTAGTATTGCGTAGTCATTTCTAGGACTAATTTAGCGCCAGATACTCAAATTGAAAGTAATTTGCCGGAAACTAAATCAATTATAATATAAGCCAGTTTAATCATAATTATAAAGTGAATGACGAACATTAAGTTTGACACAGGTGGAAGTTCGTTCCTACGTTATTTTGACGATCCGGTTATTGGTTCTTACATTATTGTATCGTGGAAATTATTATCACATTTTATTCGAATGGGTATTACACTACGTGCAATTTTTAACCGGAATTTTTAATATGTCATGGAATATTTAATTGTACGATACATTTCATATTTACATCATTTTTTTATTAAGGTTTAAGAATTTTTCTTGAGCATGAGAATGCTTACATTAACAGTAAATCGAATACGGAGTAACACTAACACGGAGATCTGTAATTAGCGAAACCTTGCGAAAACCCAAATTTCAATAGGGGTCATCTACTGTCCAAGGCCAATGCGCATGTGAAGTATCAAGCCAATAGGTCAATTCGTTGATGAGTTTTTGAGCGGAAACAATTTTCACATTTATTGTGACAGTGACATTGACCTTTGACCTAGTGACCCCATTTTCGATAGGAGTCATCTACTGTCCAAGGCCAATGCGCATGGGAAGTGTCAAGCCAATCGGTCAATTTGCTGACGAGTTATTGATCAGAAACGCTTTTCCGACTTATTGTGCCAGTGACCATGAACTTTGACCCCAATCTTAATAGGCGTTATCTACTGTCCAAGGCCAATGCACATGAGAAGTATTAAGCGAATTGGTGAATCAGTTGACGAGTTATTGATCGGAAACGATTTCACACTAAGTGTGTAATAGTGACCTTGACCTTTGATCTAGTGACCGCAATTTCAATAAGTGTCGTCTACTGTCCAAGGCCAAAGCACATGTGAAGTATCAAGATAATCAGTCAATTCTTGACAAGTTATTAATCGGAAACGGTTTTCACACTTAGGTTAAAAGTGGCCTTGACCTTTGACCTAGTGACCTCAATTTCAGTGGGTGTCATCTACTGTCCAAGGCAAATGCACATGTGAAGTATCAAGTCAATCGGTCAATTTATTGACGAGTTATTGATCGAAAACTATTTTCACAATAAGTGTGCTAGTGACCTTGTCCTTTGACCTAGTGACCCAAATTTCAATAGGGGTTATCTACTGCCCAAGGTCAATGCACATGTGAAGTATCAAGCCAATTGGTCAATGGTTGACAAGTTATTGACTGGAAACGTTTTTCACACTAAGTATGATAGTGACCTTGACCTAGTGACCCCTCTTTCAATAGGTGTCATCTACTGTCAAAGGCCAACACACATGTGAAGTACATGTATCAAGCAAATCGGTCAATTCGTTGACGAGTGGTTGATCGGAAACGATTTTCACACTTAGTGTGCTAGTGACTTAGACCTTTGACCTAGCGACCCCAATTTCAAAAGGGGTCATCTACTGTCCAAGGCCAATGCACATGTGAAGTATCAAGCCAATCGGTCCATTTGTTGACGAGTTATGGATCGGAAACGAACTGGTCTACCGACATTCAGACTGGTTACCAACAGACAGACCGACCGACATCCAGCAAAACAATATACCCCTTCTTCTTTGAAGAGGGGCATAATAAAGAACCAATAACAATCATAAACTGTTGTTGTTGTTTTTTTAATATTGTGTGAAAAGATTTGAAGTAATTTTGTGTTTTTGAACAATTATTTATGTGAATTTGAATTAATATATGATATCAAATTTTAAATGGGCATCATTTTGGTGATTTTCGCAGACAAAACTGTTAATTTAATATTCAGAATATATTATTGTTATATTTATTCTAATATTTTAGTAAAAAAGCACTTTTCCAGGATTTTTTGTATTTACAGTAATGGCATACTAGTATTTTATCTTTCTGACTGCATTTATAAACTTATAAACTGTGTTTATGCAAGCATGGACAAGCTTTCATTTTTTTAGTATTTTAAAAATCAAATTAAACTTGTAACTTTGACTTAGAATTTCCTTTTATATGCAAGTGTTTATTAGTTATAAATTAAAACAGCATGTTATACATTATTGAAAAGATTAATCCCAGATTGATTTCTTAAAGTTATTCCGACTTTCCATAGTGTAGTTAATTGAAAATTGTATTGAACTGTATGGGAAGATTTAGCCAATCCTGTTACATGTTATGCGCATTAAATGCACTTTTTCTTGAAATAAAATACTTAAGTAATACAGAAATTATCTTGTCATAACCTTTTCTTACGGAATGTGACACTAATACCATTTGCACCACCAATATGAGATATAATTTGTGCTCATACGCTTTAACATTACACTTTATTATTTGTATGAATCATATTTTCTGCTAGCCTAACAAAATATTGTATCTGCCACTACTGTTTTGTTGTACGAAAATTACCCATACAATGCCATTGATTGACAAATCAAGAGATGACTAGCAATTTGCTGCACCCTGCTCCTTTTTATGTGACTTGGCGGTTATTATTTACCTTATTCTATATGGCCATAGACAAATATGCAAATTTGTGTCTAAACTGTTATCCCAGAGTTTCTCCTTACTGGTATTTAATTTAATTCCCGGTCTGAATTGCTATTTGGCAATTTGGCAAATCTTAGTTGGTTACAGTATTCAATGGATTTTTTTCAATTTGTACTTATTAAAATTCCATTATTTATCAGACAATATCTCTCTTCAAACGTTTTACATAGTTGTTTCATTAATTAAGAAACAAGATCATGTAATCATACATGAAATGGAAAAAATAAATCATAGAAAAAATTGCAGTAAAAAAATAACTAGATTATGTGCCTTGTATCTGAGATCATATGGTGATGTATTGGAATTTCTCATAAATAATGTGACCCATAGTTGATAATTATATAGTCACATGCATGAGTGATGTCATATTACAATTTAAGCCTATAATTTACATAAACAATTTGAAATTTGATTAAAAAAAATAAGACCTTTAAGTGTTGAAAAGCTAACATGCAACATAGTTACTGAAATCAAGTAAATTAAGAGACATTTAGTTTGATGTGCATACAGATATATCATGTTTTATTCAGAGGAAAACAGCAACAAATGAGTTTAACATTGTTTTAGTAAATAAGTAACCAAGTTAATAGGACAGAATCATAATTCATTATACTAATCGATTACCTGTGCAGACGCATTTGCGGGCATATCGGATGTGTTATTTTCCTGTAAAAAGGTCCCAGTTTGAACCCCAGTGGAACTGAGTGAGATTTCTCAAAATCATCTTTAAAGGGAGACTGTACGATTTATGTAAATATTTATGAATTTTTATAAAATGTGTTAAAATTTATTATACGTATATTTCAATATAAATTTAAATAAAAGTTAAGAAAAACATGTGTCGAAAAATGCTAAATAAGCCCGATATTTAAATCTGAAATCGAAAAAGGATTCCAGTCGAATTCGCCAGCATTTATATCATGCATGTACAATGTGAATCTAAATTTAGTTTTAGTGCAGATTCGTTCATATGACACAAAGACACAATTTTGTTTCCTAGCAAATACGAGTAAAGTGTCGGCATCGGCTTTAACAAGCGCTAATTTGTCTTTGTTGCATTTTATGAAATTCGTCTTCAATGTATACTTTTTCTTGCTTATTTTGTGTTATTGTAATATATTTTTATCAATATATTACAATTTAACACATATGAAAATCGTACAGTCTCCCTTAAAAGAATATGTTTAAGTAAAGATAGGGCCGAGGAAGCCTTGTTGACTTGAGGGCTAATAAGCCTGGAGCCAGATCAACCCAGATTTAAGGCCGAGGCCCAATAAGCCCGAGGCCGCATGATTCTGCTATACTCTGAACAAGTATTGGTTCTACCGAGGGAACAGGCTTGAGTGTTTAAATTAGTTTCAGTCTTTCAGTGCAATCTAAAATAAATTGTTAAAAAAAAATATTTATTTGGTAAAATAAACATTCTGCGAAAATTCAATTATTTATTTTACCGGTACACAAGAATCTTTCCAATGTTATTGGTCAGTGAACTATGTCAAAAGCACCATACCTATGAAACACTGTGTATACAGCTGAAAACAACTGCACTAAACTGAAGCTAGTGTACAGAGCCACTGATGCAGCCCCAGCAATAGCAGGCAACTCGGTGCCTATGAAATTCATTACAACCTCTGTAAAAATATCAATACTTTCATTGGAGCCACCTCCTCATTAAATGAACAATTTCACTACTGAAATGTTTGAAAAGGCGGTCACTTATGTATTGTTACATAATTATCAACATAATTTTACTTTAATTATAAAGTAAACAATGGCGACAAGTAACATAATTAAACATGACTAACTTACAAGTACGGTAACAATTTTGTTTGTTCTTTACATTTGGAGGACTTGCATTTTCAAAGTGATGTTGTTTTCATTTTGCAATTAATTGTTGAAAACCTGTCAGTGCACAGTGCATTAAGTAATGCTCTGTTGGTCATTGTCAGCTCGGGTAAATTAAATGCTGGGCGATATTCATGAAAAACCATAATCCGGCGTTATATCGGCTTTCGTTAAGTTTGAGACCTTGAAGATACGATACAATTTGCTTTATACAAATCTAATCTACATTCAGTTTTGAATGAAAATTGAACATACAATTTATATGTCATACCGTTAAATGAACTTTAATGCATTGACGAATATAATATTCCGTTTGACGCTTTTGAATAATGCAGGGTTCACGATTAAATAAGTGTTTGCTATGCGTATAGTCTTCATTACTACATTAGACATAAATTAACAATTTGATACTGCGAATAATATATATAACTGCAGGACCACATGAAGGCAGATGTAGAGAGTAAAATTGTTTATAAGTTAAATCTCCAAATAAAAAAATAAAAAATAAATACGTATTGGCATCTTCGTACACCTTCTGTTTAACAATCACGATGCTTAAAATTAAATGTGTAATAAAACGTAAACTCATGTCAATCACTTGATCAAATGACCAATGCAATAAAAACCGCAAATGTACAATTAAGAAAACAAATGTGTCGTGTTCTGAGAAAACAGGGCAAAATGCATGTGCGTAAAGTGTCGTCACAGATTAGCCTTTGCAGTCCGCACAGGCTAATCAGGGACGACTCTTTCCGCCTAAACTGGATTTTCGCTAAGAAGAGACATCATTTAAACGAAAATTCCGTAAAAGCGAAAATTGTCGTCCCTGATAAGCCTGTGCGGACTGCACAGGCTAATCTGGGATGACAATTTACGCACAAGCATTATGCCCAGTTTCCTCAGAACGCGAAACAAATTACAAAACAGAGCACCACCACGGTTAATAAAAACGTCGATGATCTCGAAAATTGCGATTTGACGAAATAAGTAAGGAAGAATGATTTAAAAAATACTTGCACACACTATAAAATTACATTCATAATAACAATAAAACAACAGCAATATCGAAACATACGCGGGAAACACAATAAAACATGATTATGTTCGTCGTCATACAGACGTTATCTTTTATTTTTCATGTTTAAATCGAAGTCTAAAAATGAAATACGAAAAACAGAAATCGTACGTACTAAGAGCATTACAAATCAATTGTACTCTTATTTAATTGCATAAAACAAGTAACGTTTTTTTCGTTAAATTTTGTTTTACATTTTTCTATGAGAATTGCATATGTGTTAAATATAAATGAATCAAAACCAAAATACATAACCAGCAATCGTAACAATTATGAAACTTACCCTTCAGTTGTTTGACAACCAATGGTTTAAAAAATGATAAACTTTGTCTTTAAAAAGATATTTTATTACATTTATGACGCAGGTTTAAATACATACACAAATGCTGTAACTTACTATTTATACACATGTATTTACACGATTTTGGAGATGTGCGGATAGGCGGTCGGTAATGGATAAATGGGTGAATGGGTAAACATGTTTATTGCGCTTCGTAGGCGTTAAAAGGAAAAATTAAATCTACAACTATTATGTTACCCGCTCGTCATGCGGGATTGTGTGGGCAATATATTTTGACTAACNTCGCCTCTAGATATGAAGTGATGATAAGCGTTAATATGTTTTCCATATTCAGATGTATTGAGTTCTGCTTGGGAACGTTTTGAGATCGTCTCGCAGAAAATTCACGTTTGCGAAATTGTTGTACACCATTAAGCTTAAAGGATGTGCGTAAGATTCGCATAAACTTCTTTTTTATAGCCGACTGATGGAGTTACAACAGTTACGTCATGCATCGTTTCATATCATAGTTTGTTATGTTTTTTGTTTGATTGAACATAAGCAGTTGTGCTCATTTCATAATTTTGATTATCCAGTCAGAAATATTGTGCATCTGAATTTTAAACCGAGCGTAAATCGTGTTAGGATTTAGGACATGGCGAAGTGGCACGTAATTGTTCAGGAAATTCTGAATGTTTGTTGAACCTTTTTATAGCCACTTATATTAACATAAGATTAAATGAATAAAATATTTAGGGTTGAGTGTTACATCTTTCCTAAAAAACAAACACTAATTAAAACCAACGCTATCGAATAAACGAACCACAAATACAAGCGTAGACGTGTATTACCTGTGATTTTCACTGCTGGTACAATATGGAAGGGGGTTTGTTCCGCTATGAAAGGGGTTCTATACAAATTATACAAGCGTAGATGTGTTTGCCTCTGATTTCATTATGGAAGGGGGCTTGTTCGGCTATGGAAGGGGGTTTATTCCGCATTATGCAAAACTAGCGAGGGTTTCTTCCGCGTATGCAAAATGTGAAATGGGGTTTCTTCCGCTATGCTGTTTTTAGGGAAGGGTGTTTTTCCGGAGGGTGTTTCTTCCGTACACCGAGGGTTGCTGGCCCCTCCCCACTGTATCTTCGGAACGATCGTTAAGAAAGAAAAATCTCAAGGCGAATGCATTTGAAAATCGCTCCTCTTAATGCATTGGCGTAAAGTGACGTCTCTGGTTAGCCTGTGCAGTCCGCACAGGCTAATCAGTTAAGACACTTTCCGACTAGACTGAATTTGTGTTTAAAAAAACTTCCTTTAAACGAAAAGTTAAAAAAAAGCGGAAAGTGTCCTACCTGATTAACCTGTGCGGACACTACGCACATGCATTAAGCCCCGTTTTCCCAGAGCGATCCTTACATCATATCTAAATCTCGTCCTTAAATTTGGAGATTCTATTTACTCTTTCATTCTTTACCGAAAGTGTTAAACATTCCTATACAATTTTAAATTTCAAACAACATCATGATAAAGAAACGTTATTTACGGAATATCCGCAAAATACACAACTTCCAATAACATAAACATATACATTTGACACTTCAGTACATTATTAAAGAACATAAATAGTGCTTTTTCGAGAAATAATCGCAGTCATACTATCAGATCGTATCAAATCTTGACTACAATCCTGTTAATCGTATGAATTGCAGAAAATGATTGAATGGCTCAAAATTGGTTATGATCAGCACGATCAACTTCGATAAAATGAGCCTCGTTCTCGTTCTGTGCAGGCTAATCTGGGACGACACTTAACGCACATATATTAAGCCTAGTTTTCAGAGAACGCGACTCAATTGTCCATCGAGCTCATATATCATGTCGCATTAGATCGTATTGTATCTTAACAAAGAGCGACACATCGTATCTTGTCGTTCTTCGATATCTCAGTGATCGCGGTCGTTCTTATGAAAGAAATGCAACCTGTAACAGATGATAAACATTGCGATGACCGGAAAAAATAAAGTTGAAAGTCAATCAGACTGTGTTAATATCATTCGCAGCTCGAAGATATAGCTCAAATCACGAATACAATCGTTAAAACGTGAAAATAAATCGTAGCAACTGCCGTAAAAGAGC
>VMBQ01001706.1:37106-64087 GCA_007657795.1 Dreissena rostriformis
CGAAGTTATACGACAAACATCTGTGCCTTAGGGTTTCATAGGATTTTAAAGTTTTTCTACATATATGGAGAACATGTAACAACTATGCCGGGTCCGTTTGGACCACGTTGGCGTGTTTTTGAACAAACTCGGTACATAAGATAAATTTGATGTTACATGCCAAATACCAAAACTATGGGACTTATAGTTTCAGAGAGGAAGAGTTTTAAGTGTTTACTTTTAATGTATAAAGGATACAAAATAGATTCATGACACGGCAAGGTTTTACCATAGGGGCATGATTTTAACAATTATGGAAGAGAAACACAATTGAATTTTACAAGCCAAATGTTAAACCTTTGGGCATTGTCGTTTTAGAGAAGATTTTTAAGTCATGTTCCTATACAAGTCTATATTAATTCCATGATACACAGGGCGTGGCTATGTTAATCCCAGGGGTTTGACTTGCAAAAATTTAGAACAGGATCACTGAACAATGTTAAACAACAAAGTATTAAAGCCCTGACGCTTGTTATCTTAGAGATTTGTGATATTTTCACGTTTGAGCTACCTCTAAGTTTTTCCCTAATGTATTCTCATTTGCTTCTTAAAGTTACCACTGGTGTTAGATACATAAAACACACCTCATACTTGATTAGTTTTTCTCCTGTATATATTCTCATGTGTGTCTATTAGTTTCCAATTTCGTTAAATGCTTAACCACACCTCACACTTGTTTCTCTCTTGTATGCATCATCAAGTGTCTCTTCAAGTGACCACTCTTCTTAAATGCATAACCACAAACCTTACACTTGTGCGTTCTCTCTCCTGTATGAATCCTCATGTGTGTCTTCATGTGACAACTATACTATGTTTACATGAATAGCACACATTTCTTACTTGAATGGTTTTTCGCCTGTATGTATCCTCATGTGTGTTTCAAGTTACCACTCAGGTAAAAAGCATAGCCACACTCCTCACACTTGCAAGGTTTCCCTCATGTATGTATCCGTATGTCTTCAAGTATTCACTCCGATTACATTCATAACCACACAACTCACACTTTTACGGCCTCTCTCCTGTATGTTTCCTCATATGTGTCTTAAAGTTATCACTCCGGTAACATGCAAAACCACACACGTCCCATGTGTACGGTCGCTCTCCTGTATGCGTCGTCATGTGTCTCTCCAAGTCACGACTCACTTTACATACATAAGCACACAACTCACATTTGTATGGTCTCTCTCCTGTTTGTATCCGCATTTGCCTCTCCAAGTTACCACTCTCGTTACATGCAAAACCACACACTTCACACTTGTACGGTCTCTCTCCTGTATGAGTCCTCAAATGTCTCTTCAAGTAATCACTCCGGTTACATGCAAAACCACACACCTCACATTTGAACGGTCGCTCTCCTGTATGTGTCCGCATGTGTCTCTCCAAATCACCATTATCGTTACATGCATATGCACAAACCTCACACTTGTACATTCTTTCTCCTGTATGTTTCCTCATGTGTCTCTCCAAGTTACCACTATCGTTACATGTATAACCACACACCTCACACTTGTACGGTCTCTCTCCTGTATGTATCCTAATGTGTCTCTTCAAGTGCCCGCTCTGGTTAAATGTATAACCACACACCTCACACTTGTACGGTTTCTCTCCTGTATGTATCCTCATGTGTCTTCATGTGACTACTCTGGTTACATGCATAAGAACACACCTCACACTTATACAGTCTGTCTCCTGTGTGTATCACCATGTGTCTCTTCAAGTGACTACTGTTTTTACAGGAATAACTGTTCAACACGTTCTTGTCTCTGATAAGACCAAGTTCTTTGTCTGAAGCAATAGAAATTAGTTATAACAATCTGCAAATGTGCAACTTTAAGAAACACAAAATGCCTTAACAAGACCTTTGTCACAAATGTGACATATAACCCACACTAAGTTCTGAAAAAATGAGCATACACTTACATACATTTCATTACATACAATTATTAGCAATTCTAATTTCTTCTCAACATAATGTTGTTTTGATACTAAGACTAAAATATAGGACAGGTTTTAAGGAAATCAAAAAGTTTGGTCATTTGTGTGTGTTATTTTATTCTTATCTTTTATTATTTAAATGGAATGGCAGAGTAGAAATGCAAGGTGGTAAAACTAAGAATTATTTGTTTATATGTGTTCACATTTTCTTCGACGTGGCCTCATACCCAACAAGAGTGAAAAGCGGGTTTCTCAATTACTTGGATTTACTTAGATTTGACTGACATACAGTTTTGTGTATAAATTGACGTTTATAAGACTGGTTATCAAACGTGGCTAAGATATTATAACACAATTACAAAGTTTCATGATGATCCCTTTAAACAGATTGAGTAATGTGGTGTAAATAATTTTCATGAGCGGCCTAAAACCGCCCACCAGACATGGTTGTTCCCATAATATAATAATGAAAATACCAGAGTCATCTTTTTCGAAGTCTGAATGACCTGAAATATTAATAATGGAGGTATGGTCGTTTGTTATTGTCTCTCCAGCAAGAGTTGGTCTATCACAAAACATTGGTCAGCATTTGGATGTTCAATCTCTTCCCTCGTCAGTAATACAGAATTTCGGTCGGCCAGTTTAGGTTTATTCTCGGTTGTTGTTGAATATGTATCATCACATAAAGCAAGGTGATTATTTTCAGTTGTATTTCCAATGTGCGTATCTGTATTTTAATACTGTTTAACTATACCACATACAGAATTGAGGTCATTTGTTGTTATATAACTCTGCTCTGTACTTGGATTAAGAGGCTGTTTTGTTTTCCCACATACAGAATGGAGCTTATCTTGTGCTGTATATGTATTTAAATTCGCAGTCATGCTATTGTTCACACATACAGATTTGACGCAAACTTGTCTGTTGACATCTTGATGCATAACTTCACATTCCGTCTGTTCTGATTTCACACATTAGGAGGTACAGCCATATTGTTTTGTGTAATATTGATCCATCTGTAAACATCCTGTTTTCCCAGGTACTACATTGAAGAAATATTGAGTGTTGCAATATAGATTTATCTCTTGCCCTAGAACCGGTTCTAATTTGGTAAACGCAGAATAAAAATCAGCAGCCGTATTATACCATTCATAAGTCTTGATTTTGACACAAACAGAGTTAAAGTCATCAAGTTTTCGGTCTGAATTGAAGGTCTCCACACTATGCCTTGCCGAAATAGTGTTTACGCTAGTTTGTGTTGTGGAACCAAATTCCTTGACAATATCACTCTCGCTTTCCATTTCAGTTTCCCTGGTATTGCTTTCTGTCTTTCGTTTCCATATTTTGAAATCTTTGGAATTCGCCAGAAGAGGACTTTTCTGTCTACGTGTCATTCTGGAAATAATCTTCAGACAATACATGTTCATTCATAGGCAATTTCATGAGACAGATATGGTCACAACATTTATAAATGTGTAACAATATTGCCAATCGCTTGACAGTTACAATCATTACGTTACGTGGTCTTAAAACTAATCTGGATATATTCATGTTTCTTTATTCTATGTATGAAACACAAAATTGAATACTTAATAATCTTTTGTCAGCTCTTTTAAAAGATTAGACTAAACTTGACCTTGTCACAATAGTGATTAAAACCTCTCCATGTAGTAACAAGAAGCAAGTGATAACAATGACAAATTGGATTCTTAGGCAGGGTTTTAAATAAGAATTGTTTAAGAAGGCCAACTTGTAATTTAAGTAGGGCTCTGTTCAACAATAATTGCATACATGCCCGATTGTCCCGGTTTAGCGAGGTCAGTCACAGAGTTTGTTTGTGACGGTTTTGGTTCGTTGAGGGCAACTGAGGATAATTTGCAGTAATTGATGGCAATTGTTGTATTGTTTAGTTTAAGAAAAAATAATGTTCCTGATGTTCTTTTTATTTAAATGTGAATAGGAGTATGCCCATTAGTGTATTCTGCATATTGAGTCCTTTTTGATATCACGATACTTTCATTATTTATCAGTAATAAATTTAATGCGACCCATATTTGAAATTCGCACGTGAAAGAGGCAGCGTAAGTGGAATGTACAATTAAATCCAAAAAAGTATGTGTGTTTGAGTAGTTTAACTTGTGACTGCATTTCCAATTTCAATAATGTGTTTTTATCGTCTTGTTTAGTGTTATTATTTGGTTGTCATGATTATAATACATTGTATCATTACATATAATTCAATTTACACTATAATAAATAAATAAATATATGCATATATATACATGCTTGTACAATATAATAGATGTGTTTCATCTGGGAATCAAATTGGTAAAACATAATAAGATCACTTTAAAGTTTCACATATTGTATGTTATATTAAAGGAATCACAGGCATTTTCATCAGTCCATGCGTAAGGTTCAAAACAAGCCTTTCATTGACTAATGCAAATAAAAGAATACTATCTTCTTAAAAAAAATATTTTATTAATGGTTTTGTGAAATATATCTGTAGAATGTGTTCCTTGCTGTAAATTTATTGTGTTACATCAGAAAGCATACAACTATGATACATAATATTAATGAACATTTCTTTGCGTCAAAATATTATTTTTTACTTGTGTTTGGCCGTTTAGTTTGTGCTCAAAGGTGGTAACACACAGAAAACTTGGCAGGAAAACAAATAGAGGTCATGTACAAGGATCAAGTACTTCAATAAGAGAACATTAACCATTAATTTTCATCATTGTTAGCTCAGCATATAAATATTGAAAGACGAAAACATAACTGTTCATTTATATATACAACAGATTACTAGAAAAATAGAACATGTATAAACAACTTGATGCAGCAACCTTATTTCCTCATCAAGAGAAGGCAATCATAACAATTGTATTGTCTA
Organism: Dreissena rostriformis; assembly: GCA_007657795.1. Lineage (NCBI taxonomy): Eukaryota > Metazoa > Mollusca > Bivalvia > Myida > Dreissenidae > Dreissena > Dreissena rostriformis. The sequence goes on from VMBQ01001706.1 coordinate 41,980, forward strand.
TAATTAAAGATGCGTTCAATTTAAACTATACTAAATTGTTGGTTTACTAGCAATCAAATTTCATGATGTCAATGTCATAATTGGACTACTGCATTAATTGATATGATACCATGATAATTAATTAATTTCCAACAGTTATCTTAAAATTATGACCCTACTATTCTCAATTTGGTAACAAAGTGATCTTGTATTTATACTTGATTACAGTATAATAATTTATAATAAAAGTTTCGAAAGCAATACGGCTAAATTGCATTGTTTCTTATTTGCAACACTTTGCCAAAGTCATAGAGTAAATTTTCAAATCCCTTTGTATTTACAAAATCTCAACATACGCAATCAATATATATCTATCTTACTATTAACATTATTGCTATCTATCTTACTATTAACATTAAACATTTACTGCAGTTCAGCTAATCTTACCGGTTTTTATCACCTCAACCTATTACACGCATTACTAGTTCGCGTTCATGTGATAAGCGCAAGTAACCGCGCATTTGCCACTTGACCGCCATAACATAAACACGTATATCTTTGATATATTGCTCTGCATTGTTATTGCAGGTTAGTGATAAATCAATATATAAACTTTAAGCTTTGTATTGTTATAATCTCTTTTCTACTAAAATGTAACGTTGGAAGACAATGTTGCCATGTTTTTTTATAAATGTTATTCCTGTAATTGTAGTTTAATAATGGTGATTGATGTAAGGCATTTGCCACTTGATCGCCAGAACATAGACACTTATATCTTCGATATATTGTTCTGTGTTGTTATTGACGTCCCTTCACACAAACCCTTTACATATTTGCCGAGTGATACGTCGTCACCAATACATAATACAACCTTTCTTAAAGTTACATTGTGTTTATCAAGAAGTAAATTTAATGTTTATTTAATACTGTATACATCGATTGTTTTTAATAGATTTTTTTTTTTTTTTTTTTTTTTTTTTTNATTTGCGCTACTTCCGCGAGTTTTAAATGTGATAAATCTTCAAAACGCATCAGCTACAGTGATAGCACCCCTTTGGCCGGGGCAGCCATGGTTCAGACAGTTAACGCAAATGGCAGTCGACCTGCCAGTGGAACTTCCAATGTCAAAACGAACAGTGATGGCCATCGGAGCCAGAGAACCTTTGAAAAATCCCAGGTGGAAGATTTTCGCTTGGAGAGTATGTGGGCGAACAGATTACGTTGCTTAGGTTGGTCGCCGCGAGCGTCAAAACAAACTGAACATTCTATGGCTGAATCAACATTATCTACTTACAATGTGTATATTAAAAAATATTTAGTGTTTTGCAAATTACATAACTATGGGGCAACTGATACGTCAACAACAGCCCATTTAGCAGATTATTTGTGTTCTATCGCTGATAAGTCTGAACGTCCGGAATCATCGTTGAAGATTTCGCTAGCAGCTTTAAGTTCGTTCTTCCAGGCATTGGGCCTAAAATCGCCTACAGATAGTAGTGATATTCATAGACTCGTTACATCACTTGTGAAAACAGCTACAAAGAAACCAATGGTTCGTCAAAAACCAATGCTCATAGAGGCTTTCGTACAGTTGTTTGATAAAATGGAATCCAACGACAAACTAACTTTAAAGATGTTACGTATGAAAGCTATAACTCTTTTTGTAATTGTGTGCATGACACGGCCATCCGATTTAGCCCCAAAAAGGGAAAAACTTTGATCCACAGACAAATTTACTCAACCCGACATTTATGTCAGTTGATGATGTGCAGTTTGAAAATGATGGCTCAATGACCTTACATTTTTGGACAATTAAAAATGACACAAATCGTCAGGGATTTGAAATTAATATTCCACCTTGTGAAGATTCATCATGTGACCCTATAAGTTGTCTTAAGATGAATATTGAAAGAACGGAACAGTTCCGTCAGGGAGATTATAGACCCTTATTTCTCGCTTTAAATGCACCGTACAAACATATTAATGCTGATACAGTTGCAAATATCTTACAAGACAGTATTACAGCTGCTGGCTTAAACGATCAAGGATTTAGTGCTAAGTCGTTTAGACCAACAGGTGCAACACAAGCAGTGTCCATCGGGACACTACCCGAAACAGTAATGAAAATAGGACGTTGGAAAACGAAAGAAGTTTTCCTCAACCACTTTGTCTATGGTCAAGTAAATAAAGATTATACAGATAAGTTACTACACGAATGTTAGTGTGTAACACAATTTGAATTATTTGTATGTTCTTTAAATTGCAGCATATATTAACAAAAAATTAAGGTGAGCAATTAACGTAGATTTAAGTAAATAGTAGTTAATGCGAAGTATTTTTGTGGGACTTATTACGCACTGAGCGTAATAATTCCGTCTTGTTCCGGAAGTGAATAAAGTGAATGAAGTGTAGTAAGGAAAAATAACTGGAGATAAGCTGGAGATATAGACGTAAAGACCTGGGCCTTCCGTGTATTCCTGGAGCAGAGACAATCAGCATATATTAACAAAAAATTAAGGTGAGCAGTTAACGTAGATTTAAGTAAACTGCTGTTAACTCTCTCGGCCCATTCTTCGGCCATCGGGTGTTTATTGTATAACATAACAAAACATATCTTTATTCTGGCATAAAATAGCACAATGCATACTTATAGCCAACAATATAATTATAGCGTGAAAAGTGAAAGGAACATGAAATATTACAAACATTAATCTGAAAAGGATTAGCATAGATGTAAGTGCCGTGCAAGCAAAATTTGCATAGTAAATATTATATGTATTTACAACAATAACAACAAACATGTATTTCCATGTAGGTGACTAAAAACTTCAAACATTTTCACATTATGTATTCGTGTGTGAAATAATATTATAAACATTAATCTGAAAAGGACTAACAGAGATGTAAGTGCCGTGCAAGCAGAATGTGCATAGTACATATTATACTTATTTACAGCCATAACAACAAACATGTATTTCCATGTACCAGTAGGTGACTTCGAACTTCAAACATTTTCACAATATGTATTCTAGTTGCAATATAGATTTATCTCTTGCCCTAGAACCGGTTCTGATTTGGTAAACGCAGAATAAAAATCAGCAGCCGTACATTCATAAGTCTTGATTTTGACACAAACAGAGTTAAAGTTATCAAGTTTTCGGTCTGAATTGAAGGTCTCCACACTATGCCTTACCGAAATAGTGTTTACGCTAGTTTGGGTTGTGGAACCAAATTCCTTGACAATATCACTCTCGCTTTCCATTTCAGTTTCCCTGGTATTGCTTTCTGTCTTTCGTTTCCATATTTTGAAATCTTTGGAATTCGCCAGAAGAGGACTTATCTGTCTACGTGTCATTCTGGAAATAATTTTCAGACAAAACATGTTCATTCATAGGCAATTTCATGAGACAGATATGGTCACAACATTTATAAATGTGTAACAATATTGCCAATCGCTTGACAGTTACAATCATTACGTTACGTGGTCTAAAAACTAATCTGGATATATTCATGTTTCTTTATTCTATGTTTGAAACACAAAATTGAATACTTAATAATCTTTTGTCAGCTCTTTTAAAAGATTAGACTAAACTTGACCTTGTCACAATAGTGATTAAAACCTCTCCATGTAGTAACAAGAAGCAAGTTATAACAATGACAAATTGGACTCTTAGGCAGGGTTTTAAATAAGAATTGTTTAAGAAGGCCAACTTGTATTTTAAGTAGGGCTCTGTTCAACAATAATTGCATACATGCCCGATTGTCCCGGTTTAGCGAGGTCTGTCACAGAGTTTGTTTGTGACGGTTTTGGTTCGTTGAGGGCAACTGAGGATAATTTGCAGTTATTGATGGCAATTGTTGTATTGTTTAGTTTAAGAAAAAATAATGTTCCTGATGTTCTTTTTATTTAAATGTGAATAGGAGTATGCCCATTAGTGTATTCTGCATATTGAGTCTTTTTTGATATCACGATACTTTCATTATTTATCAGTAATAAATTTAATGCGACCCATATTTGAAATTCGCACGTGAAAGAGGCAGCGTTAGTGGAATGTACAATTAAATCCAAAAAAGTATGTGTGTTTGAGTAGTTTAACTTGTGACTGCATTTCCAATTTCAATAATGTGTTTTTATCGTCTTGTTTAGTGTTATTATTTTGTTGTCATGATTATAATACATTGTATCATTACATATAATTCAATTTACACTATAATAAATAAATATATACATATATAGACATGCATGTACAATATAATAGATGTGTTTCATCGGGGAATCAAATTGGTAAAACATAATAAGATCACTTAAAAGTTTCACATATTGTATGTTATATTAAAGGAATCACAGGCATTTTCATCAGTCCATGCGTAAGGTTCAAAACAAGCCTTTCATTGACTAATGCAAATAAAAGAATACTATCTTCTTAAAAAAAAATTCTTTTATTAATGGTTTTGTGAAATATATCTGTAGAATGTGTTCCTTGCTGTAAATTTATTGTGTTACATCAGAAAGCATACAACTATGATACATAATATTAATGAACATTTCTTTGCGTCAAAATATTATTTTTTACTTGTGTTTGGCCGTTTAGTTTGTGCTCAAAGGTGGTAACACACAGAAAACTTGGCAGGAAAACAAATAGAGGTCATGTACAAGGATCAAGTACTTCAATAAGAGAACATTAACCATTAATTTTCATCATTGTTAGCTCAGCATATAAATATTGAAAGACGAAAACATAACTGTTCATTTATATATACAACAGATTACTAGAAAAATAGAACATGTATAAACAACTTGATGCAGCAACCTTATTTCCTCATCAAGAGAAGGCAATCATAACAATTGTATTGTCTATAATTAAAGATGCGTTCAATTTAAACTATACTAAATTGTTGGTTTACTAGCAATCAAATTTCATGATGTCAATGTCATAATTGGACTACTGCATTAATTGATATGATACCATGATAATTAATTAATTTCCAACAGTTATCTTAAAATTATGACCCTACTATTCTCAATTTGGTAACAAAGTGATCTTGTATTTATACTTGATTACAGTATAATAATTTATAATAAAAGTTTCGAAAGCAATACGGCTAAATTGCATTGTTTCTTATTTGCAACACTTTGCCAAAGTCATAGAGTAAATTTTCAAATCCCTTTGTATTTACAAAATCTCAACATACGCAATCAATATATATCTATCTTACTATTAACATTATTGCTATCTATCTTACTATTAACATTAAACATTTACTGCAGTTCAGCTAATCTTACCGGTTTTTATCACCTCAACCTATTACACGCATTACTAGTTCGCGTTCATGTGATAAGCGCAAGTAACCGCGCATTTGCCACTTGACCGCCATAACATAAACACGTATATCTTTGATATATTGCTCTGCATTGTTATTGCAGGTTAGTGATAAATCAATATATAAACTTTAAGCTTTGTATTGTTATAATCTCTTTTCTACTAAAATGTAACGTTGGAAGACAATGTTGCCATGTTTTTTTATAAATGTTATTCCTGTAATTGTAGTTTAATAATGGTGATTGATGTAAGGCATTTGCCACTTGATCGCCAGAACATAGACACTTATATCTTCGATATATTGTTCTGTGTTGTTATTGACGTCCCTTCACACAAACCCTTTACATATTTGCCGAGTGATACGTCGTCACCAATACATAATACAACCTTTCTTAAAGTTACATTGTGTTTATCAAGAAGTAAATTTAATGTTTATTTAATACTGTATACATCGATTGTTTTTAATAGATTTTTTTTTTTTTTTTTTTTTTTTTTTTNTTATTATTATTAATGGAAAAACTAACGGCGAATATTGTTTACATCTCAAAGCATATATCAACCGCGTGAATGAGTTTTTCATTTGTCACACTTTTTTCTGCTACGTTTCACCGGAAGAAGGATTTCAATATGGGTCGATGCGGAAACATTTCAAAACGGTAGCAACACACATGATTTGATTGAATAATCCCAATTTCTTTTGTTGTACGTTATGTTTTGTTATGCGTCATTGAACAGTAATGAATATGTTATTTGTATGAGATTTTCATTTGAAAATGATATTATTTTAAATCACGGTGCATAACCATATCGGTCCCCCTCTCGGATGAAACGCTATATAGGTATCCTTCTCGGATGCGGTACCGGTCATTCGCAGATAAAAACATGGTTCTGTCTGGATGGTTATCCACAAAACATCAATTTATTGCTAAAAAAGGGCACGGGTCATACGGAACATTAGAACCATTCTGTAGTTGTATGTGTATTTTCTTTGCTTCATTAGTGATCCCTTATATATAAGCGACACAGTCGAAGGATGTCCCGCTATTGAATATGGGTTTTATTATTGTTCCATGTGTTTTGCGTGTATAATGCAAACATCTGATTGCCTTGATTAAATAAAGTTTATAAAATAATGGTAGATGTGGTTTAAAACGAGAACAGACCCTTGACATTGTCAAAAATATTGAAAATCTGTCTACTTTCTGTTTGTATGAAGCACAGGTATCCCTCTCTAATATGTGATCATGCCTTCACATGCGACCTCTCGGATGGAGTTGGTCTACTGTAGCTTAAAAAAGATTCAGGAACTATTGAAAACCCCGACTGATAATTCGTTTTAAATATCAATTATTTAATGACTACTGTTCAATTTTGATTTAAATTATAACAACCTTTTTTTAAGTTTAACATTAAACCTTAATGTTTTTTTAAGGTTTTATATGATACAAATCAAAATATGCAAAACAGGCTTTGGCGTAAAAATAACTGCTTCATGTAACAATCCCGAAAATATCGATAAAGCATCAAAAGACATTAAGGCGTAATCGGCTAAGAGGCAAGTTTTAAATGTGAAACATGTAAAGCAAAGCGATACTTAGCAGAGCATCGCCTTAAACACAACGAAGATGACAAAGTGTATCATGTCAAGTTTGTGGAAACACCTTCAATTACCACAGTCCAATGTATCGCCACAGAAAAAAACAATGGGAATTATTAAATGAAGTGAAAGTTACAACCAATTTTTGTTGCGCCTCTTTAACCGCTGATTTTAAGTGTTCAGTGTCACTACATTATAGAATAAGATGTTGATATTGTTTTGTTTTATTTGTACTTTAATTATGTTTATTTACAATTATGATTGTTTGGGAAAACATTGTCAACATGAGTCAAACGATGTTCAGCGTTACGCTTATTATTGTGGACCACCCATTTGCAGTTGAAAGATAACAGTTTATATCCCTAATAATTAATTGACTTATTTGTTATGTGGTTGATGCCAAGATTTGTTTGTTGATGCCGTGGGAATTCATACAAGGTATAATTGACAGGAGTTTTATCTTAAGGAGCGTGCTATACAACCCCTGTATCTAAATATGTCGCTCTTGTTTAGTGATATAATTTGTTGTTGAGAAGGTATGAATATATAAGTACTATTTACTTTCGTACGTTTGATTTTAGAGCAGCCTTACATAAGGTTATATGCCTTGTTAAATTTTGTTTTTGTTTTAATCTTGTCAATTGCCGTAATGATCTGATGCTCGATTGTGTTGAATAAAAATTAAACGTTACTTGTTTTGTTATAATGTATTGAAGTGTAATTAACTTTCATTTTATCTGCTTTTCTTATTTCCCGCCAATAGCGAAGGGAAATTGTTTCGGCGTTGTCCGTCTATTCGTCCGGAGCTGTTTGTCCGCAACTACTGCTTGCGATTTCAAGAATCTTACAATAAATGTGTATATTCATACTGCGGTGGTGCACGCGTAAATTCTGTCGGGGTCGACTTCGCAACTCCAGAGTTATGCCCCTCTAATTGATTGAAATTTAGGAATTCGGTTCGGCTTGACAATTCCAACGGTATGGCCCTTTAATTGATTGAACTTGATTAGTATGTCCGTCCCGAGAAGTTTCTCAGTAATTTTTGGTTGAAATTTCATGAAATGTAAACTTTTGTATACCATCATATTGAAGTAGTGCGTAAGGATCGTTTATAATAGGTGTGTTGCTCCTTGCATAATCAATAACTTGCATTACGTCCATGACATCTCCTACCAAATTTCATTGATGTATATATGACAACTATTGTATAATAATAAATATAACATTCATTGTATTTGCTGGAAACATACTAATAGATTGTTTTATAAACAAATAAGTATACATAGTTCACAGTTTTAAAGGGCATATCGACGGTATTTCTACTCTATAAAGGCATGCATAAAATAATATTCCAATGTTTGCGAATTTATACTTCTAAAAATAATACTATTTAGATGTAATTTTAAAGAAACAAGGGCTGTTTGTAAAACATGCATGCCCCCATATGGGCTGTCAGTTGTAGTGGCAGCCATTGTGTGAATACATTTTTTTGTCACTGTGAACGGTGGTGGTGGTGGTGGTGGTGGTGGTGTACGGAAACCATTTTTCTGTGTTGAGTCACCGTGACCTTGACCTTTGACCTAGTGACCTGAAAATCAATAGGGGTCACCTGCCGGTCATGAACAATGTCCCTATGAAGTTTCGTGATCCCAGGCCTAAGCGTTCTTGAGTTATCATCCGGAAACCACTTTACACTTAGGTCACTGTGACCTTGACCTTTGACCTAGTGACCTGAAAATCAATAGGGGTCATCTGCCGGTCATGACCAATGTCCCTATGAAGTTTCATAATCCAAGGCGTAAGCGTTCTTGAGTTATCATCCGGAAACTATTTACCTACTTCCAGTCACTGTGACCTTGACCTTTGACCTAGTGACCTCAAAAAAGGGGTCATCTGCCAGTCATGACCAATGTCCCTATGAAGTTTCATGATCCCAGGTGTGAGTGTTCTTAAGTTATCATCCGGAAACTATTTTCCTATTTCCAGTTAACCATTTTACTGCTTCAGGTCACTGTGACCTTGACCTTTGACCTAGTGACCTGAAAATCAATAGGGGTCATCTGCCGGTCATGACCAATGTCCCTATGAAGTTTCATGATCCCAGGCNAGTTGTAGGGTCCATGGACAGGGCAGTCCCCTTCGAACCCCTTGTTGCATTCTACACAGTCTAAGAGAGCAAAATAAACACAAGGCAACAATCAAACTAATTAATAGACTTATATCACCTACTGGAACATCAGATTTAAAGAAACCCAGTTATATTTATTATGAATATTATAAAACTGCTATACACAAGCAAATTAAATGTAATGTTTTGCCATAACAAGACATTTGTCTATAGGGCATTTAGAAAAATATCGGAAAGAAAGCCTATGCGTCACAACACCCTATATTGTAACTATACCAAGGGTCATCAGTTCACATAATAAGGTTCATATGGTTTCATCACATGTACTTTTACTTTCTGAGTTATGTGCAACACATAATCTGACAGCAAAGCAAATATACTCGTAGGAGCATAACAAGGGAGCTTTGATGACTTTTAAACACTCACCTGAGTTCAAGGTATAATTGTTAAAATTGGTCAATCATTCGACCTAGTGACTTACTTTGTTACTTCATGTGACACAATTATAATTTAGGCCTAGATATGGTCAAGAAAAACATTTACAACAAGCTGAATCCAAGAAGCCAAAAATGAGGTATTTGATGTGTAATTAGTATTTTTCTAAGATTTGACCTGGGGACCTAATTGTTGACTACATCTGACCAAAATTCTACCTAGTTACTGTCAAGATGAAAATTCTGACCAAGGTTCTTCAATATTGACTATGTATGCGGCTTGTCATATGGTTACAAGGTTTTTCTGAATTTTGACCTAGCGACCTATTTTTATTACCGCAATTCATCCATAGTCATACTTGGCCTAGATATTGTTATATAAACATTCTGATATGCCAAGTTTTATCGAGATTGAATCATGAACCAAGCTTTAAATGGTAACAAGGTTTTGAAAATTCTAAAATTCTGAGTGGTGACCTAGTTTTCACTCAAAGTAACCAAATATAATTTATATTTCTGTCAAATATTGCAAAGTTTAGCATTTTGACCAAGTTTCATCAAGATTGATTCATAAATGTACCTTCTAGAGTAGTAACACAGGTATTCTAGGATTTGACCAATTAGCTTAGTTTTTAACCAACTTGACCCAGATGCTTACTTGATTTCAATATTTTCAATGTAAACATTCTGACAAAGATTTATCAAGAATGATTTAACTGTTGCCTAAAGAGTGGTTGAAAGCCAAATGTTGACCATGCATAACACATTACGCCAAACTGCAAGGTAATGGATGTTTTCTTCTGGGGCTTACAGAGAAAATGGTCATTATCTCGAGGTTCCAGGTTCATACATCTGGCAAGGTTCCTCTCTTGAAGACTGTACTCAGTATTGTCCTTTTCTGGGGTCTTGGCTTTCTTCATTCTCTGCAAGGTGTTTCAGACTAAGAATATTCAGCACATTTAACACATTATTCTGATAATAATTATCTTTTAACAAAACAAACAAGCATTCCATGCGACAGCTATAACAAAATATCTCATTCACAAACAAACTGTACCTTAAAAGGAAAGAGATTCATTGGTACAGTTTATTGAGCGAAATAAATAAAATGCCAGCATCAGCCACGTACTGTTAAATGTGGATCATGGCTTGCTGATATTTTGACATCTTCTTCATCTTAAGAAATATAATACAAAATTTAGGCATGCTTGTTCGATGCTCTAATTTGACCGGTTAACTTAAATTGTGATCTTTAATACCTGTTAGCTCAATGACTAAGACCAATAAATAGATTTAATCTAAAAAAAGCTTGTTTTATTGGACAGATATGGAAATAGATATTGGCCAGCATTCAGGAAGCATTTGGACAACATTGAAATTCCATGTCTGGAAAGATTTGCAGGATAATAAGCATACATATTGCCAATTATAATAAAATAATATTATGGAAAGTAGGTAAATATTAACCAGAAATTTATCAAAAACACCGATGCCACAGCTACAAATCCACTATATATTCTAACGCGGACAAACTGACAGAGAGACGTTCTTCAGCCAAAACTGGTCGAAAAGAAAATCCCTTCCTTAACTATCATCTTAACATTCAATTAATTCAGCAGTTAAAATTTAAACACAATTCACCAAGAAGACTGAACCAAAAGATGGAGGTGCGCATGGACAAACGATGGTAAATATTGTGTTAAGTTAGCAGCAATACTTATGCAGTGTTATGTTTTGCTAAAACAATTTTGCACCCGCCCTCACTTCCCTAATAAAAAGCGTGCATAAACAACAGACAAGGGGCATTTATTCCGCAAATACTGGTCACAGAAAAAATGCCTTCTTAACCATCGTCTATACATTAAGGTTAATCAAGCAGTGAAAGTTTGAGCAAATTCAACCAAGCCACTAAAGACTTAAAAACAAAAACAAGAGCACCGCATAGCGGGTGCCAATGCTCGGCTGTGGGTGCATGGATTTTTTCTTTTTGACCTTTGCCTTGAAGGTCATCATTGACCTTGACCTTTCTACCACTCAAAATGTGCAGGTCGATTAGATACACATGAACCCCCCCCCCCCAAAAAAAAAGGTTTTTTGAACTCTGACCTTGAAGGATGACCTTGACCTTTCACCAGTCAAAATGCGCAGCTCTATGAGATACACATGCATGCCAAATATCAAGTTACAATCTTCAATATTGCAAAAGTTATGGCCAATGTTAAACTTTTCGGACGACGACGACCACGACCACGACGACGTAGAAAGACGAGAGGGCTATGACAATACCTCGGGTTTTCTTCGAAAACAGCCGAGCTTAAAATAGTATATATATTCTTAAGCGGAAAGACAGACTAAGGACAATAATTCTGCCAAAACAGGTTGAATATTGCTTACTGTATGATCAGGACAAAGGAATGTCATTAAACTGTAGTAAAAGATAGGTTTAAAACACAAGCTTTAAGACGGACGGACACACATACGTATGGGCCAGTTCAATGCTTAATACCATCCTATCCGTGGTTGCAATAAGAGGAAAACTAAATACATGTAACTTATATGTACCTTAACTTTCTTCACTCGGTCACCCTTTTCGTTCAATTCCACCTTAACTGGTTTCAGCAAAAGGGGGGCAGTCCTTCCCACAGCATTCTCTGCAAAAATATCATTAAAATTAAACTACATTAATTTCTTAGTAAGTTGTTCGACGCCCTTTTTTTTCGAATACCGGATTTTTGGTACAGGTATGAAGTGTGTTGAGTACCCATAATTGACAAACTTATACGAGGTCACCATACTGTGAAACAAGAGCACCGCCTAGAGGGTGCAGACCGATCATCTATTCGTCAAAGTATGAATCAAATCTGATCTGTGGTCATTTATTACATTATCTTTCAAAACTTTCAAAAATGAAAAAATACAAGTTTTTCGGTGGGAGGGGGGGTTGAGAGAGGGGTATAGTGCGGGGATTGGTCATTTATAAGATGATCTTTCAAAAATAAGAAAAAAATGAGGAAGCAAAATATAACAAAATTGGGGGGGATTCTGGGATGGGGCGTAGGGGATGGTTCGGGTGCAGTCTATTGTTGAATGTCAGGTAAGTGTTGTTTTGTCAAAGTATGAATCAAATCTGATCATAAATAAAGAAGTTATGGCAATTTTTGCAAAATTTAATACTTTGACCTCGACATTTAAGGTCATTCAAAGGTCAAGGTCAAATTCAACTTGCCAGGTACAGTAACCTCATAATAGTAAGAAAGTGTTTGAAGTTTGAAAGCAAAAGCCTTGATACTTTAGAAGTAAAGTGGATCTAAACACAAAATTTAACCAAATAATCAAAGTTACTAAGTCAAATAACTTAAAAGGGCCATAATTCTGTCAAAATGCCAGTCAGATTTACATAACTTTGCCTGCACAGTCCCCTTACGATAGTTAGTAAGTGTTGCAAGTATGAAAGCAATGGCTTTGNTATTCGAAATAACCGGCAAGGCAGACAGTACGTATTGAAGATAACCGGTAAGGTGGACAGTATGTATTGCAGATAACCGGTAAGGAAGACAGTATGTATTGCAGATAAACGGTATTGTAGACTGGTAAGACAGACATCGTGTAGGACAGATACCCGGTAATACAGATAACCGAGACTAAAGATCACCAATATGGCAGCTAACTGGTAGTTAACATAAATAAAAGAACAAATAAGTGTATGCTAGATATCAGGTGATGCCAAAGACCCAATCGGTAGACAACTAACAAAAAGGTTGGCGATAACGAGTATAGAAATTATAATTCATCGATGTTTGGTTATTCAGATAAAAGGATACGTGCTAATTATACAAGGTTATGTACTCACGACAACAGACGGCAAACTCATCCACAGGGGAAGTTTCACAGTAATAGTTTATAGGACATGATACGCCGCCTCTGCCGCAGAATACAGAGGGGAGCGGGGAACCAACTGGGCATTGAGCGCTTCCGTAGTCCACGGACACTGTAAGAAATAGGTTCAAAAGAGTAATAAAAATAAAAATAAAACAAGATTCGATACTCACTAAATTTTCTTTCTTTTGGTTTCATTCACTTTTAAAAAAACTTATGTTTCTAAATTAAAAAGAGTGTGCAGCCTTTTATTAATTAATTATATTACTATGTGGCATTTCCAATAATTGTTTTATATAATAATTTCTAGTTTACTATGTATAAATGTATAACGAGGTTTGTGCGATTGTGGTACCTTGGTGAATGTTACAAGTGTAGTTCTTTTAATGTATATTAATATATAGAGTTAATTATAAATATCCATTCCTACTGTCATCAAAGACAAACGTTTTAAACAAATGATATTTGTTATAACAACATGACATTAATTCCTGAAGTACGTGTTGTGTGTATTTATTATAAAATTTACTTACTAGCAATAGTCACTAGCAACATTAGAATATTCCTCATTCTCTGTTGTTGATGTGTTCGCCTCTGGATAAAATATGTGGTAAATGTACACGTGTTCCTCGGCATATTTACATTTTATCGACAAGAAAAGACAGATTGTTGTGTTATACACGTTCAAGGCTTGACAACATGATAAAATCTTATGCAGTCTAGCAACTGGTGCTCCAACTTACTCATGATACTAAGCATGATATTATTCTAGCTAAGATAAAAAGAAAGACGACAGAGCAAAATGTATATCTGAAGAAATAGTGGTGAAGACCCATCCAGATTTTTCGACCCTTTACCAACGTATAAATAATCAAAGCTGCAAACAAAACAGTAAAGCTGACAGCGCCCCAAGGATAAGAAATAAAGCATTATCATATATTACCTTTCAGAAAAAGTAAGTAATACTTGATAGTTAAATTGTTAAAAAAAAGCCCACCTATGTGGCTAAAATGCTACTTTAATTTTCTGAAAGCAACTCGTATATATTTTCTTTGTTTATTTTTGTATGGTAATACTTTTTAACCACCGAATATGCAGTCAATGTTTATCACACTTTATTATGACAGTTTTGATCCCGAATCAGGAGCAAAGTAAACAAGTCTTTTTTGCTCCTAGTCATGTCGCATACTTAAAACAATGCCTTAGACATGGATGAAAATATGCGGTTTCCTCTCACGGCAGTGCCACAAAGCCTTGGGACCTCTGATATTTTTTGCAAGACAAAATAAAGCTACCCTTGTGATTGCTATTCTACAGGCTGTGTCAACTACAACATCTCCAACTGATGCCACGTCATTTATACATGACGGTAATGCATTATTACTTTAGATTACAAACATTGCACCATCATTAAGTGGTATATGTATACATATATAAGACATAATGGTTTCTAAAAAGGAGTTTGTCTTTTACACTGATACTACTTTTAAAACTCAATAAAAAAATAAAAAATGAATGCACACGGGCTGCTGTCGGAAGTTTGACATTGATGGACCGGATAATAATATAACAGTAGATTTTAAATTTTCGTATGAAATGATGAGAACAATATGCAACGTTGTCAACTCCTACTGCGCGTATGGAGCAAGTGCAGCATCCAGACTTGAAGGATGTTGTTTGTCAAAAATGGTCGTTAGAGGTAGATCATACAAATTGCAAACACATAACCATGAGATATACACTTTTGTGTTTTAAAGTGCAATTATAAATTAATTATATATGTATTTAATGAAAATCATGTTTCAGACTTTCACACGGTTTCAGCTTTTTTTGTCTAGTGACAGAATTTCTCACTATTAGAGATAATATGATATTCCAGGTTAATACAGAGGAAATACACAGCTTGGTGTCAAATCAAGAGGAAACGTATATCAGCCATTGTGCGAAATCCGGACTCAGACATAAGTCTTAAACATGCAGCATCTGGCAATTGCCAATCTTCCCAGATTTCAGTACATGCACAGAAAAACATAGAACGCTTTGGAAATTAAAACATAAACATGCAGTATATCTACAGAGAGAGAGAGTGATATACAGATAAATTTATGCACGGATGACAGTTATAAAACTGTTTTAATAATAATAATTATACTATACTTATACTACTACAATTACTCCTGATAATAATCTACACGCAAACGTATGCACACAGACACAAACAAAAGCACTATATACACTATATATATATATATTTATATATATATGATGAGTTTTACTGCTTAACGGTGTTTGCATGTCGAAAAGTGAGACGTTTATAAACTATTCTGTCTACGGAGTCTTTCTCGATTTAGATTAATGAGACACCATTTTAAGCACGAACGCACCTTAATATCAGACTTCTTGTTGCTATATCTGGTACTTTCTTACGGCAGAATTTATGTGTCTGGTTTCCCACATTCTTATCTAACGCCTCCCTGGTTCTGGGAAACGTGTATCCATGTATTCAAGGTTATTATATTGGCTACAGCTATCTCTATAATTTGAGATTGATCTCACAATGTGTTGTCCATATTGATTATTACAGTTCCTCGTTTTCTTTCATGATTAAACTAATCCTCATGAAGAAATGATTTATTATAACATTTTTACACAGGCCATGCGCGTCAGATACATGTATGCACTATTAGTATATTGACACTACAGGCACATTGATATCATCTGAATAGGGAACCAATCAACAACTCCATGTCATTTATATGGGCCTCGCTCTGTGACAATGGGGTTAACTGCATGTGTGTTAAGTGTGGTCAACGATTAGCCTGTGCAGTCCGCACAGTCTAATCATGGACGACACTTTCCGCTTTTATTATATTTTTGTTTGTTTAAAGGAAGACTCTTCTTGACGAATATCCAGTATATACGGAAAGTTTCGTCCCTGATTTCCACGTGCGGACTGCACAGACAAACCCACTTTTTACTGAGCGAGGCTAATATAAGACTATATAACAACACATAAACTTATCCAGAACTTTATTATTAGCATGATAATTAAACATTTGGACATGTTTTATAATTCAGATGAATCATTGTATATATGTGTTGGTTTTATAAGCGGTATAGCCCGCCACCAATAACCTGATTCTTGTAAACTTTAATTAGCATTAATTACATGCTTCAATTGTTCCATCTATTTATAGTATTGCTCGCCAAGATTGATAATGATTAAGGCGAAATTTATGTGTCTGATTTCCCACATTCTTATCGAACGTCTATCCGATTCTGGCAAACGTGTGTCCATGTATGCAATGTTTCACCATTGGCGACAGCTATCGCTATAATATTCGATGGATCTCGCACTGTGTTGTCCATAATGAATATTAGAGTTCCTAGTTTTTTTTATAATTTAGACTCGATTCTCTCGAAGATTTTTTATTATCAAATTTTTACTCAGGCATGCTCGTCATGTCATATACATGTATGCACTGTTAATATAAAAACACTACAGACGCAAGGATATCATCTGAATAGGAAAAAAATCAACACATCCATCTCATTTATATGAAATTATATTACAACACAGAAACTAATACACAACTTTATTATTAACATGATAAGTAAACATTTTGACATGTTTTATCATTCAGATGAATAATTGTACGTATGTGTTGGCTTTTAAATAAGCGGGTATAGCTCGCCAACAATTACCCGATTCTTGTGAACTAAAATAAGCATAAATAACACGCTTCAAATATCCCATCTTTTTAAAGTATAGCTCGCCAGCAATAACCTGATTCTTATGAACGTTTAATAACACGCTTGAATTATACATTTATAGTATAGGTCATCAAAATTGACTTGATACGCGTGAACTTTAATTATCATAAATTAAACGCTTAAATTATTTCATGTATTTATATTATAGCTCGCTAAGATTGACCCGATACTTAGGAACTTTAATGAACGTAAATTTTACAATTGAATTATACCTTCAATTTATAGAAGGTATAGAATAGTCAAACATATTCAACGTTGTTTTCTGTTGCGAGTAAACGGCAGCGTTACCGATACAAACGTCTGGTCATTAGTGATTCAAACAATATGAAGATACTAAGAACCGTTAAAAAACGTGCACTTTCAAATGTGTATATGAAAAATATTCGGAATTTAGTATCACTCGTAAAACTAGGTATGTTATAACAAAACAATAAGAGTCTGAAATGGCATAGGAGAGCCTTGTTACACCAAGAAATAAAGCACACATCACAGTAATGTTAATGAAAAATACTTCAAAGTTTAAGGAACGCATATTATGTGATTTTTGTTTCACCGCCACCGTCAAACTACTTTGAACTACCTAAGAAAAAATATATATGCTTTTCACTCGGACTGAAGTTGATTAAGTAAAAGAGCTTTGCAATTGTTATACATAATGGTATGACAACAAACGGAATCGGTAAATTCGTTAAATAAATTCCAGGCTGTCAAAACATGCAGCTTTATATAATACTGATTGCGTAACAGGGTCATGGAAGCAATATATAATACAGATAAATTTGCAGCCAATTTTGAGGTTTAGGATTATTGGATCGGGTTATACTAAAACAATTGTTTACATATACATGCTTGATGCTTAAAATTGTAATGACATAAAAAAGAATACACACACATAATAATGACACACTCCAATAAGACGCCGGTACGACAGGTCTTCTGTTTCCTTTAAAATGTCTGACTTTTTAATTTTTTGTTGCTTTATGAAGGCTTTTTCTTTGGTGTTTTTTATTTCAACAAGACGAAGCTTTTGCTATGTCTGATAATGATAATCTTCAGTCTAAACATTCATGCGTAAAATTAAAATAAAATTGGAACACATATTTTTGGCGAATTTTATCTGCGCTTTTCTAAATTATGTCTGACAAAGATAACGAGATAAAATTTAATTTCAATAAACTGATTATCAGCCTTGGCGGCTATGAATTATATTCCAAAATAACAATGTGATGTTATTGACATGAAATTTGAAAAGCAGTTGCATATGCAGTTCAAATGCTAAATGTCCGTATGTATTTGAAGAATTGTTCACAAATGTCACAAAACACCATTGTCCACAAACATGTGATAATATTATTTTCGAGGTATGAAGTTATATATCATTATTTTCATAAACTCACTGATGGGGAATGATAACATTTTTTTTATAATGCTCATTCATAATTATTTCCTAATTCAAGAATTGAACATATCTTATATAAGGCAATTTTTAATGACACAATTAAATACAGCCTTTCCAATAACACGCTATTTTTGCTTTTTAAAATTCCGTCAGTGGTAGATGAGTGTATTATTTCCAATGACACAAGTAGATTAAATAGGCCAATGTTATTGATTTAAGTATTTAGATATTATTTTAAGCAAAGTTAAATTTAACCTAACGAAAGGTCAAGTCTGAATGGATGGATTTTTCGAAAAGGACATAAAATGATGGATGAGTCATACCATTGACCAATACAAATTTAAGGAATCATACTATTTAGGAAATACTAAGAAAACAAGCTTTTCAAAAAATAATGAAGTAAAGCCTGTTCGTTTTTCATGCACTCAAGCCCGTTGTAAAATAATGTATAACTAACAGAAATGATACGAGTGCTGATATCATTTGTTCATAAAAAAGTACTCGCATAAATAAGTAA
This sequence comes from Dreissena rostriformis, assembly GCA_007657795.1. Classification (NCBI taxonomy): domain Eukaryota; kingdom Metazoa; phylum Mollusca; class Bivalvia; order Myida; family Dreissenidae; genus Dreissena; species Dreissena rostriformis. Next base: position 61,005 of record VMBQ01001706.1, read on the forward strand.
TGGGGATATATTAATGAACCTCGCTCTGGGAAAACGGGGCTCAATACATGAGCGTCCGCACAGGCTAATCAGGGACACTCTCAGCCTTAACAGGATTTTAGCTTAGAGGATACTTCCTTTAAACAACTACACGGGATTATCTGAGTCGACACATTTCGCACATGCATGAAACCAGGTTTCCCCAGATAGAGGCTCAAATGCAATACACGAGACATTTAGAGATATTCCATGAAGGAATGGAAAAATATAAACAAAATTCAGATTGAAAAACTCATGCTTGTCTTATAAAGTAGTTTGCACTTTTTTACTTATACACTAGTAAGACGTTTATCTAGAAATGAAACATCAGTAATCAAAGAACACAAATTATTGTCCGATCCTTAGGATAATTGTTTTAATATATTGCTAAAAATATGCGTTATCGTTTTGTTTAATACAGATAACAATATTTAATGCTTTCCGGTGGTTTATAGAGAAATATCAGTGAATAAAAACTGATAATTTCACTGTTTCAAACAATGAAAATTAGCAGTGAAAATTATCGATAATTTTCACTGTTTACTGTGAAATGACGTCATTATTTTGACGAAATGACGTCATTATCCCAACGACATTCTTTAGTTAAACTCTTTAACAATGTATATAAACTGTGAAAAAAGCATGAAATAAAAAGAAAATTTGTTGGATTCGGTGGATTATCGATTTTAATCCACTCGTGATCATAGAAAATATATATTTTCACTCGTGGCTGCGCCACTCGTGAAAATATTTATTTCTATGATCACTCGTGAATTAAAATCGATAATCCACCGAATCCAACAAATATCCTCTATATCTTGTGGTTGTGTTGAAGCTTTGAATTAAATTAAATGCATTTCCTCAGACTTACACAACATATAATCACCTTCATAAAACGCACCAAAGATATCGAATTTTGAATATCTGTCATGTTTAAATGGTGTAAATGTCAAGCCTTTAAATACAATCGGTCATCTCATGATTTGGTTCTCTAAATACAATCGGTCATCTCATGATTAGGTACTCTTAATACAATCGGTCATCTCATGATTAGGTACTCTAAATACAATCGATCATCTCATGATTAGGTACTCTAAATACAATCGGTCATCTCATGATAAGGTACCCTAAATACAATCGGTCATCTCATGATTAGGTACTCTAAATAAAATCGGTTATCTCACGATTAGGTACTCTAAATACAATCGGTCATCTCATGATTAGGTACTCTAAATACAATCGGTCATCTCATGATAAGGTACTCTAAATACAATCGGTCATCTCAAGATTAGGTACTCTAAATACAATCGGTCATCTCATGATTAGGTACTCTAAATACAATCCGTCATCTCATTATAAGGTTCTCTAAATACAATCGGTTATCTCACGATTAGGTACTCTAAATACAATCGGTCATCTCATGATGAGGTACTCTAAATACAATCGGTCATCTCATGATTAGGTACTCTAAATACAATCGGTCTTCTCACGATTAGGTATTCTAAATACAATCGGTCATCTCACGATTTGGTACTCTAAATACAATTGGTCATCTCATGATTAGGTACTCTAAATACAATCGGTCATCTCACGATTAGGTACTCTAAATACAATCGGTCATCTCACGATTTGGTACTCTAAATACAATCGGTCATCTCATGATTAGGTACTCTAAATACAATTGGTCATCTCACGATAAGGTACTCTAAATACAATCGGTCATCTCACGATTAGGTATTCTAAATACAATTGGTCATCTCATGAGTAGGTACTCTAAACACAATCGGTCATCTCATGATTAGGCAGGTGCTTCTGAATACAGTCTTTATATCAAAACATGTAGATGGCATGCACAAACTCTAAGCCTTATCAAAAACTGAAATTTAACCTTTGTTCGGAAAGATGGACATTCATAGGGGCAAAAGCCCGCGTAGCGGGCGTTGACCGTTCATACATATGAAAATTTAGACAAAACAATACAAACAAAAATATAAAAAAAATTACACATATGATGCGACTGGAATTTTTTGCCACGCGCGATTTATCTGCCCCTGAATACTTATCATAATCATGGGACACCTTATCTTGCCTCCTTTGTTAAACTGGTTTACTACCAGTTGTGACTTTATTTTTTAAACACAATCAAAAGAAAGATAACCCGTCTAAAATTGTATTTCGTACATCCGGTTTCAACAAATCAATTAACATAATTTAGTCTCGCATTTATTTGCTTCAATCAATATCACTGTCGCATTGTTATTTTTAACCCTTCAAATGAATTGACAATTGTTTTAAAAGATTCATTTGTTCAAAACCTGAACGACCGCGTTTCTTTCGTCTTTTAATATACATGATTCAGTGACGTCACTGCATTTGTCAAACAATAAAGTTCGATATCTCAAAAGGACTGACTTTTTCTTTTTTGCTAACATTTTAAATGAAAAAAAAAGATATCGAATTGATTGGTAAGTATATATACAACTGATTTATTGTATTTGGTTACAAGAAATATCAAGCTAGATCTATATTGTGAAAGAAACATTTTCGTCACAAAGCATTTTTTGCCGATTTTACGTTCATTTAATCTAAATAAACGAAAAACCTTTAATGAACAGTGTTGGTGTATTTTTTCAAGTTTATTCTACATGATTATATCAAGATCCTCTCTTGTTGGTATGTTAAGAACTGATTAAGATAAGGTTATGATTGAAAACAACTATTCAACTCGTACTCAATCATTTTCGTACCAAACTGTTCAAAACTGCTAACAATAAAACTGTGCTGACATAAACATCGGATATTGGCTTATTATGTATTTTTCTTTTGTTTAATATTTTAGAAGCTGTTCTGTCAAGCGCTGGGCTGCACACATTTCATGTCATGAATTATTCTGACTGGATGCTAACTACTCAACGCCTCGATTCGGGATCTATCAAACTGGGAGGGAATGAAATATAAGCAACTGTGAACTCAGCTGTAGTGTTCAGTTTTTGTGTTGAATTATTGTGATGGAACATTAGTGAACTGTAAAGAAAATGCAGTTATAATGAAGAGTCTGCGTCTGT
>VMBQ01001706.1:66996-166979 GCA_007657795.1 Dreissena rostriformis
GTCATCTCACGATTAGGTACTCTAAATACAATCGGTCATCTCATGATTAGGTACTCTAAATACAATCGGTCATCTCATAATTAGGTACTCTTAATACAATTGGTCATTTCATGAGTAGGTACTCTAAATACAATCGGTCATCTCATGATTAGGCAGGTGCTTCTGAATACAGTCTTTATATCAAAACATGTAGATGTCTCGACAAACTCTAACACCTTATCAAAAACTGAAATTTAACCTTTGTTCAGAAAGATTGACATTAATATTGTTTTATTAACTGTACAGTTCATGATGCTGTAATTAAAAAATATTTATAAACGTATAAAGTATTATGTTACATTTTTTTATATGTAATGTAAAGTCATTACTGACCTCTAAAAAATATTTATAAACGTATAAAGTATTATGTTACATTTTTTTTATATGTAATGTTAAGTCATTACTGACCTCTCATTTAACTGTCAATTGAACAGTGTGATGACGTACGAACGCTTTGACACAATTAAGTTTAATAAATAAGCCGCGTTCTGGGAAAACTGGGTTCAATTCATGTGCGTAAATTGTCCTTCGAGATTAGCATATGCAGTCCACACTGGCTATTTAGGGACGACATTCCCCCTCCTAGACTTCCTTTAAATGAAAAATTCCATCAAAGCGGAAAGGCGTGTCCCTGCTTCGCCTGTGAGAAGTGCACATTATAATATGTGACGATACTTTACGCACATGCACTTACTCCGGTTTTCCCATTGCGGGGCTCATCTTACTTCATTAGATTACTCTTCCTGTATGCTGGCTATAATGATGCATCCACCGGATCGTTCATGAATATGTTTTCGCAATCGATCAACATCCCTGACTTGAACAAGAAATTACACTTTGACATTAACTTAATCATTGCATAATCTTAAATAATATTTCTGGCATTATTTAAGAACGTTAAATTCCATAAAAATATTCAATAACGCCAATATATTGAACATGTAAGATATTGTAAGATTGCACCTCAAAGTGCGTTCATGGAAAGTACGTTCCAGTCAAGTATGCCAATATATTGAATATGTAGGAGAGCGAACATCAAAGCGCGTTCAAGTCAAGTCAATTCATCGTTCGTAATGATGGCTGAAATGATGCATCCTCCGGTTATTTAATGAATATTGATCCGCAATCGATCAACATCCCTGATTTGAACAACACATTACTCTTTGACTTGAACAAGACATTACTGATTAAAATTTACTTAACCATTGCATAAGCTTTAAAAATGTATCTGAAATGTTTTAATAACACTCGATGAAAATATCAAGAATACACTTTGACAGTCACTTAACCATTGCATAAGCTTATATAATGTTTTGGGAATTATTTTTTTACGCTTAATTGCGTAATGAAATTTAATAACGCCAATAACGCCAATATATTGAGCATGTAGGAGATTGAACCCCAAAGTACATTAAGGTCAAGTACCTTTAAGTAAAACACGCCAATGTATTGAACATGTGAGAGGGGAAACCTTTAAGTTCATTCAAGTCAAGCTTCTTTCAGGTACTATTCCGTATTTCTAAACATCGACAAATTTGCTCGTTAAAGACTAAGTGGTTTAATATGGAGAATCGAAATAAATATAAATATGAATGAAAGTATTAATGTAAATAAGTATTGTGTTTAATTAAATTAAATAAGACATGATATGTTTGGCCTTTTCAAACTATTATTGCGACTTGTTCCAGAAATTGCATGATGATTACCGGGATATTAAATTATATGATGATATGTCACCAGAGCTTTTTAAATAAAAACGAGACGTTTAGTTAATACATGTTTTCATTGCATGTCATCGTTCCTCAAACAGTTGCAATATTGTTGCCCTGGTTTGCATCTAACTATCTAGTAGTTGTATAGTCATTAACTTGTAATGTATTTTATTTTATCGCTTTTTTATTTTTATTATGATTGCATTTGGTTAATATGTATATACACGCACATGGTTTATTTATGACTCTGGGATAGGTTAAATGTTTAGAGCTCCTTAAAACCGGGTTAAACTACCAGTGCTTTGCATTGACCGCTCCAAGGCAGTGCCACCATTTTAAATCATGTTTGTCTGTTCCTTGTATATTCGCGTGTCATGTTCTGTGTGTTATTCTGTATGGTAATTTGTTCCTTTTGTAACGTAATGTACGTTATTGTACATTGTAATATATAATAACATAATCTTGCTCATCGTACATTATTGTGTATAAATAAACTAATTTGGGAAATAAGAAATAAATCCTTTATCATAATGTGATGTAATGAATATATATATTTGTAAAATAGAATCGTGAGAATTGTTATTAGTTCTGGATCAACAATTTGGCTTGTAGGTCAACATTACTTTGAGGCAATGCATAACAGATGCCGGTTCGAATAGGATATGTGATGAAGTTTGCATAATTGATTCTGAAGTATGATTTCATTTCCCCAATGTAGTTCAATTATCGGGAACATCCGTTGATATGGTCAGATATGCTTATGACTAGTAGATCACTAAAAACACGGTTTAGGGAACATTTTTTTTAAATTAAAAATAATAATAAATTTAATAACTTCATTTACCAGCACTTTAATAAAACGGGTCATAGTGTAACAAATATTTCAATTCAACCTGTGGAGCAACTTATTTTTGATAATAGTACTTCAAATCAGTGCCAATTAAAAGCAAGGTGTATGTCGGAATTCGAATGGATTAAACGTTTGCAATCAGCTTACCCACTTGGATTAAATGATAATATTCTTAATGTTGGTACTATTTCTAAAAATAAATCGATTAATTCATTTTCTCTGTTTAGTAAACGTCTAAGAAATAAACGTTCACACGGCATTAGGAAAAATGGTAACATAAGGCGTAAATTTAAACGTCTGCTTTCTTTAAATGACTGCTACACATTATTACAGAATGGGGGTAAACATAAATTACTAAGTGCACTTTGCTCTCTTTCTGTTTCTTCGTTGGCGCATATTGTTAAGGAATGTAAACTTATTTTAATTCAATCTGACCCTCTATATGAATGTGCTTGTATTATTGAATCTTTCACTGACTACTATCTTAAACCTTTTATTGAAAATGTACTTAACAAAACAAGAAATCGTATCAAAATTGAGTTTTGTAACAAAGGTCTTGATTTAATTGACCTTCCAAAAATATTCAATGACAAAAATGTACGTAGGTTGATTCCCCCTTATTTCCGCAATACTGAATCACCGCTTATTTGCTACAAGTATAGTAAACCTGTTAGAAGTATCGTTTTTAATTATAATTCTATTTCCACAGATATTAATGTAATAAGAAATTGTCCTACATCATGTGACTGTTCTAGTTCCAAATATTTATATGGTCCAGTTGGACATGTTATTACTGGGGACCTTAATTTCATTCAAAATAAAAACCTTAGAAATTTACTACGCAGAGGCCCTAAGTATAGACTGCCTATTCCTGTTGATTTTGATGACTGCATTAAGAAACTAGTAACATCCTTACATGAGTATTGCGCTAAATGGTGCAGTAAGGAAAATGCTGAAATTACTGCACTCAATGATTGGAAAGCAAAAGTATTTAGTATGGCCATGAATAAAATATGTTTTTATGATACAAATCCTCTGGCCTTACCACTTTCACCTAAATTTAATAAACAAAATCTCTGTAAATTGCTTGAAGACTTAAAATCTAAATTCGTCATAGTTCCTGCTGATAAGGCTGCTAATAATGTTATAATAATATGACGAGTGTTTTATGTTCAAACTATTTCACAGGAACTTTCACAAACTACATCATATTGTGATTACAATAAGCAACCTAATGAAATTATTGCCGATCATATTGCCGAATGCAAAAAATTAAATGTAATAGTCAATATTACTGAAAAGAAATTGCCATCACTTTACTGGATACCAAAATTGCATAAAACGCCGTATAAAAGTCGTTTTATCGCTAATTCAGTGTCTTGTACCACCAAGCAATTATCAGTGTATCTTACATCTGCATTGAGTGCTATTAGATATCATGTAGCTAAATATTGTAATAAAGTTTATGAAAATAGTAATATTAACCTATTTTGGTCAATAAAAAACTCCTTAGAAGTAATTGATAAAATTGAAAATAAAAAATATAAGGTGTCACAAGTAAGTACTTATGATTTTTCTACACTATATACAACTCTTCCTCACGCTTTAATAAAATCCAAACTTGTTTCTTTGATTGAAAAAACTTTTGCAAGAGAGAAGTGTTCATATCTAGCTTTAAACACTAAAACAGCTTTTTTTACTAATCAGATGTTAGATAATTACATCATTTGGACTGGTCTGGACTTTTGTGCAGCACTTACTTTTCTTCTGGATAACTTGTTTGTTGAATTTAATGGTAAAATATTTAAACAAATTATTGGCGTTCCTATGGGTACTAATTGTGCGCCACTTATAGCTGATCTTTTTTTATATTGTTATGAAAGCGAATTTATGTTAGAATTATCTAAAACTAAACAAGTAGATTTGATTCAATGTTTTAACCTAACTAGTAGGTACATTGATGACATACTTAATTTAGATAATCCATTCTTTGCACAATATATTCACAAAATCTACCCAAACGAACTAGTCTTAAATCTATCGTGTCTATCCAATACAGACGCCGCGTATTTAGATTTACATCTAACTATTAATAATAATATGATTAAAACTAGTTTATACGACAAACGGGACGACTTTAACTTTGAAATAGTAAATTTTCCGTTCCTAGATGGCAACATCCCTAAAGGTCCTTCCTATGGTATTTACATTTCGCAGTTGGTACGTTATGCCAGAGCATGTTCATGTATTAAAGATTTTAATGATCGTAATCTTATATTAACGAAGAAATTGCTAAAACAGGGTTTTTTGTATCATAACCTAAGAGGTAAGTTCGCTAAATTTCACTCTAAGTATGGTGATTTAATTTCAAAATATAATGTTTCTTTAAAATGGCATTTAACTAATGGAATTTCCCATCCATCATTTTATGGGGATGTTTTGAAACGTGTCCGCAAATTAAAATATGTTAAAGAAAATGTTCATATTAAACTTTTCCATTTAATTAACTCGTTTTTATCAAAAGGATATGATGCTTATGTACTTAAAAACACGTGCGTGATGGTTTTCGATTCACTTTATCTTTTGTCTCTTAAAATTTGGAATCATTAGTGATATAATGGGCATTTTTCACTTTTTAATTAAATTGTGTCTTTGTGTCGTATGCACTTTATCTTTCGTCTCTTAAAATTTGGAATCATTAGTTATATAATGGGTATTTTTCACTGTTGAATTAAATTGTGTCTTTGTGTCGTAGGCACAAATCTGCATGAAAACTACACTGTTCACGTCATTATGTATTTTTGTGACGTCATTCGACCGACTTTCCCAGTTGTAATCTACATGCATAGGTCATTGGGTTTATAAAGTTCCATTTTATTTTTATTTTCTCTCTGATAGGCTTTGCTTGTTTGATTTAATTATTATTATTTTTTTTTGCAGTCACATAAACAACCAAGCAATGTAATATGGAATTTTTACAACCATTATTGCTGCTTCTTCCTGTATTTGCGCGATGATTTTCTAAAATATTAACTCCGTGACGCTATATTCTCAAATCTTTTTCTATAAAGAAGGAATGTAGTTGACAATCGTTAATAGTTTTATTTGATCGTTCGTCAAAAAGTTGTAACTCTGTTACTCTTGTATCTTCAATGCAATTGAGTAATTAAATAGTAATTAAATTGAATGCGTTTTAATTCCCTTTTATTATTGTTTAATTTGAGTTACAATGCTATGACGTTAATTTTTATTTACACTTAAATGTATTATGAATATTGCTGGGCCAAGTGTGAGGTTGAGCGCTCTATAACCAGGTTTAAACCCCCAATGCGTTGCATTGACCGTTCCAAGGCGGTGACCCCAGCTTTATTCTTATTTGTGTTTATGTTGTTTTGTATTGTGCTGTATTGTGCTGTTTTGTACTGTTTCGGCAATCGGTCACTTGCCATAAATAAAGGACCAACTAATTGTTTATAATAAGATTTCAATACTGCTCCAGCAGCTGGAGTTTCACTTCTTTATATTGAAGTGAAATCTCTTAGTCCCAAAGGTTATTATCTGCACATGTGGTAGATGCATGGACGATCCATCCAATCAACAAGAATTATTCGAAGGGGTGGGTTTAGTATATTAAGGAAAAAGTTACAGTCAACCAATCGAGAGTCGGATAAGAAATATCTAAATTTTATGTTTATTTACCTCAGAATAAAATGCTGTGTTTTGTTGTAAAAGGGGGGCATTCTAGAGTCTGGTTTTGACAATCGGGTAGAGCAGTCACGCTTTCGTGTAGTGGCGGACATATTGGCCCGCCGCGCTGCTAGATTGTATTTCACGAACATTAGCAAGCGTTGTATTATAAAATATTCAAGAGAAATAAATCGCGATGAAACGAGAAATGAACTGTTATGTTTGTTACTGTGAGTTCCCCACGAACAATGTGTAGTTACGTCACACTTTTCCATAAACAAAGAATCACATACTTGAATAAGGTTTCTCAACTGCTGGGGAAGCTGATTTTTTACTTTGTTTTCAATCGAGCCTTGATCTGGGAAAACAAGACGCTATACATGTTCGTAATGCACAGGCTTATCAGGGACGACAACTCCTCTGTAACTGATTTTTTGTTTGAATGAAGTCTTCTATTAAAGAAAATACAGTCAATACAAAATATAATACTTGATAATACTGATAAGCCCACGGCACTGGCTAATCTAGGACGACACTTTACGCAAATGCACTAAGTCCCGATTTCCTAGAGCGCGCCTCAGTTATTATTCACTGCGCAAATCACGTCGTGTCGCTCTTCAGAATCGCGGACATTTTCAAAGCTGCATTATCAACCATCAAAACGACAACTGACGCCGTGTGCGATAAAATATTTACAAACTGGGAATGCCTCTAATTATCAACAAAAGAGACTTTGTAAGTGACCAGTTCCAAGCAACACGAAAACACAAAACCATATTCACAGATACAAATGTCTCAAATTAAGCGTTATTAATTAGCTACAACCGACCAGATAAACATAGTTCATAACCATGGCCTGTGCCGCTGATCATCAACAAGGTAGCATTGGCTCTCTGTCAGAGGTATTAGCTCATCGAGTGCACAGCATGTCTCAATCTGAAGCTAAGAGAGAAAAACATGGAAACTCCAGAATCATACATACATGAATATTTAAATAAGTTATATCTTCCAACTATATCTGTAGACTGTATATTAGTTTAGTTGCATCGTATAAAGTTATATCACTTTCTTGATTTACAAGGTTGATATTTTGTAAGTTAAATCATAAAATAGAAACCATCAATCCTAAACAATGTCGTCTATTATATTGGAATTGGCTTTTATTATTGCTACCAATATTTAAAAACAATAGAAAGCTCAATGGCTGAAATAATATACGAAAACAAAATAATTTACCATATTTTGAAATGTTCGTGGCCTTACATACAAGTTATCGTACCATAATTCAATACAATTATCAATGTCTATTAGTAAGCTTAGTTGACACTATTCATTTAAATGAAAACATGTAGCTTTGCAGGTAAGCAAGTTTTTATACGATATTTGCAAAATCAACTTTGATTGGCAACTGACTTTTGAAAGTGTTTTGAACAGTAAAGTAATCAGAGAGCAGGATCACGTGACTTTGTGGGGTTCACAATTAAACGTAAATGGATGTAAACACACCGGTAAGTATTGCTATTTCAAATAACGTTTTTAAACACTTTTTCTTACGAATGTCAACTAGTGCATAAAACAGTTTTTATGCTGATTATGGCAATGTGAAATACATCAGAATTATTTTATTTAACAAGCCTGTGTTTTTGGCCAAAACATCGATGTGTACAGCATTCATGTGAACGGTAACATGCTTCGCGCAACGTGATATTTTGACACCAATTTCAGACGTATTCAAGGATTTATTCTCAAATCTTAAGATATCGGCACAAACTGCAAGAAACACTGTTCTGTATGAACTAAAGATTTTTGCATAACTTTTTTTCGATATCTTTGCACAAATAAAGTTCTTAGTGGTATGTTAACATTCTGTCAAGCCGGTTGTGTTAACCCAGAAAACCCCGTTGATCCTGCACCCTGTTTCCAGAATTGCTTTCAAATAACGCCTTATCCCAAGGATTGCGGGAGAACTTGCTGCAGAGTAAATGTTTTATTCATAGACCAAAGCAATTGGTAGTATACAAAAAAAAACAAAAAAAAAACAACAACAACAATAACAACAGAATCAGCCGAGGTTGTTATACCACTCATAAACAAAACAACAAGAAGTCAGAATGAATGGAGGGGTTTATCCGCCAGTGTATGCGTGTAACTTAATGACTATATTACGATAATACTTTGCATTTGAATTATGTAACATTACAACTGTATTTTTGTCTCTTGCAGTTGCTGTATAAACAACTCATCGTTCATGCGCCTACATTCTAATGGTAAGAATACCATTTGTTCTTGTATGTTATTGACATTTATAAGCTTTCATCTTTTTATATTGCTTATCGAAATGTCTATTAAATCTACTTATATTGAACTTCTGTGCTTGTATTAGTGCATCTTACTTTGTTGTTGCCTCGATGATCTTTCGTCGTAAGTACTGCGCTCTTTTATAACTTTGAACTAACAATAAATTTGACGTTCTAGCGAAAACTATTATCGAGGGAGACAAATCTGGAAGGTGTACGATAATGTTTTGTTTTGCTTTGAGTACAGTTTGCAAACAAATTGTTAAGAATAGTTAATACTTAATATTATGTTTGCAAGACATACGGACACTTGGACGTACGACCACGTTGTTGGTGCTCGCCTTGTTTAGAAGCGAATGTTCCAAGCACTTCTCTAGCTTAATAGACACGCAAAACTCAAATCTGTCCTAACAAAGTGATCAAAGACTGTCATTGGTTAAACGTTCTGAGCACTTAGACATTTGTTTTACTGAGAAATAAAATACTTCTTGTTCCCTGTTTTTCATCACAACGAAACCCATTCGAACCCCACTGGGAGCATTCCTTCGATCTCCCCAAAAGACACCAAGTACTGGTTCTAGTCCCAGGAAACGACTCGAGAACGTTTCTATAAGCCTAAGGCTTTCGATGCAATCGAGCTAAACTCAAGAGGTTTAAACTAAGCACAACGAAATCTCTTTGCTGCTCATACGAGTAATCAACCATTAGGCTTCGATACTATTATTTTATGTTAAAGCATATTTGCTCATGATTAAACTGATTTTGTTGATAAATGTTAAAGGATTTATTAAGAGGACACAAAGTGTATTTGTAGTAGCCTAAAATTAACTTTATTACTTTCTGGACAAGAATGCATTGTTGGTTAATTTAAATTGGATTGTATATGCTTATAACTTTATTATTTAGTGCAAATCATTAATATTTTATTTATGTTTTTCTTTCATTGGTAACTTATAAATGTTTGTTTTCTTATTTAAGATCTTCTCTTTACTTAGCAAAGTTATGCACATCTCCGCAATTTGCTGTGTATTTTGAGTCGGTAAAATGCCCTTTACACAAGAGTTCAGAATTTTTTGTAAGTTTAGTGGACTAGGTTAAATGAAAAAACCCAGATTGATTGATGTATTTGACAGCCGAATAAAACTTTTATAAAACAAGTGAGCCTCGCCCTGGGAAAACAGTGTTTTATGCATGTGCGTAAAGTGGACTTCACAGGCCAATCTGGGAAAACACTCTCCACATAAAATGGATTTTGGCTTATTCCTTTTAACGAAAGTACTATCTGAAAAAAGTCTTACTGCACTGGCTAATCTGGGACGACATTTGACACTCATGCATTAAGTCCAGTAACTTAGAGCGAGACTCAAGTGTTTGTTGCCTTACTGAACATTTGTAAATATATTTTCCTTAAAACGAGCAGCCACAGTCATTACTTCAGCGTTGATGTGGCATTACATTAATTCGACAAATGCATTAAGATGCCATAGTAAAATGTGAAGAAAATCACACTGGCTTATCTAGAACGACACTTAACGCCAATCTATTTAGCCCAGTTTTCCCAGAACGAGGCTCATTTAATTGTGAACGAAGCTCTGGAAGCGACTAAACAATTATGGCGACAATTAAATTTTACAGACACGTTTAGTACATACTATATTTAAGAGCCATTAAAATATGTGACAGGAAAACGAATATTTTAAAATTGAAAAAAGGTCAAATGAAAACTTATAAAACTAAAAAACGTCAATTAACCAGTACGGTAAATTTGGAAGCAGCTGTACAAAACATCTGCAAAAAAGTCAAATATATTTCGCTTGGTAAACATTTTGATTTAGACACTACAAGAAACCATTTCTAGAAATAAATGTCAGTCTGTCCTATAGCTATTTTCAATACTGTTTTGAGGGAACGGAATTGTCTGAGCGTCCGTAATCTCGTGCAAGGTCTCATTATTTCTGTCAAACACGGTTCTTTATATGTACTGATATAAGCGAGAATCAACTGTGGATGTAGCTATCTCGAAAATACACAACTTGTCTACGAAATAATTTGTCCGCAATGTTATTACTTTGATAAACGACATTTGTAAACATATTAATAAACTAGAACAATTCGATCAAGTACAGTGTAAACATTTTTGCATTCGGCGATAATGCAAAACATGTTTATACCAATAATGTTCCCAACATGGAAGAAGTTTGATTTACGTATGGATGATTTGATTTCGTAGTTTATTACCATAATGCATCCGTCCGGAATTCATCTTTCATACATATCATCACCAGCAAAGCATCTCTCGTCATATGTATGATGCTAGGTTCCGTAATATGGTCGACAAAGGGATGAAGCTGATCTTTATATATATATATAATATATTTCATTTCGTCGCACATCAAAAAGTTGTAATTATGTTTGTCTGGATAATATTTACCATACAGAAATAATTTGTTTTGTTTCTTGAATGTCTGACACATTTACCGGAAAGATGTTGAAGTAGACACGCTATTTCCGCTATGTTGTATGCCTGCAACAGACAAATCTTACAGTTCTAATTGCGTGAAAGACGCAGCTGACAGTCTTCACTTGGAACTCGTGATTAAATTGCCACACACATTTCCCAAATAATTTTAACTGAGCGATTCCTACTGTTGCCTTGTGAAGAGAATGTTGTTAACCCTTTGCATGCTGGGAAATTTGTCGTCTGCTAAAATGTCGTCTGCTGAATTTCTAAAATTAGCATTTTCTTCGAATTTTTTTCAAAGAATACTATCAGAATAGCAAACAGTTTGGATCCTGATGAGACGCCACGTTCTGTGGCGTCTCATCTGGATCCAAACTGTTTGCAAATGCCTTCAAAATTCGGTTCCAGCGCTCAAAGGGTTAAAATGAACTGATTATCTATGATCGTCCTTGAGGGCTCTGAGTCAATTCACACTGTGATGATAATAGGGAATGTCTACATTTAGACTGCTCCACTTTATTTGGTAAAAAAGACATAGCGCAGTTATATTAAGCCACACATTTTAATAAAATAATATTCATATACTTTTTTTATTTTTCATGGGATGTACTTTCCTATTATAATGCATTTGTCTACCCTACTGCCTATATGCAATTGCCATTTTACATAAAGGGATATACATATATAACTGCGTCTTAATGAAGTATTGTATTAATACGCTGTTAAGTCTATCCCCGTTCCTATCCGAATGCATGTGTGAACTATAGAAACGAATATGTTGTTTGGCAAACAGCCATCTTTAATAACTGTATGTTAATTGATCATTATTTAATCACGAGATTCGTCTCGTGATCATCCAGTTAGATAATACTGTATACACATTAATAAATAAAATGAGTCAAAATTCAGGGTCTTTATAGCCTTGTGTTCAAGAGAAAGAAGCAAGCGGTTAATATAAACATGTTTTTTATTCAGCCAAAACATGGCCATCATCATCATTCCCTTAACCGGTCTGGACGTTTGGGAAAATGAGGGACGACGACACAGAGATCCTCCGCCAGTCAGGTCTATTTTGGGCTGCTTTTAATAGCTTATCCGCGGGAAGGAACGTCATTCTGTCACATTTTCCGTCAAGCTTTTCTTTTGACGGCCTCGACGGCGACCTCTCTCTAGCGAGCCCTGGAATACAGTCTTGCACAGAGAGTCGTATCTGGTGACGTGTCCAAACTAGGCCAGTTTTCGTCAGTCGAGTGTCTCCAGAAGGTGGTCGTGTGGGCCACTAAGTGCTTCTGTCATGTTTCGAACGTACACGTTGGTCTTGTTTGCTATGTAGGAGATGCGTAGCAGTCTTCGTAGACAAATCCTGTATCCTTCATTCTGTGTTTCAACCAAAACACTCGCCAGCATGTGCCGGATTTTTTTTTACTGTGCATTCACCCTACGTGTATGAATATAGATTGATAAAACGATGCCCTCGTAAGTTTACCCTCCCCCATCCAAAACAAAAAAAAGAAGCAAAAAGTGCATGTTACATTCGAAACGCACGATTATACAAATAATCTACTGGTTGGTTCTTTTTAATCGCTAGTTAAGGTATTCTTTAATAAGGCTTTACATTTGGTCGTTGTTTGGTCATTTTGGTTATTTTTCATCATTAACGTTCGCAAAGATTATTATAATGCGTTTACTCTATCGAACTACGCAATGAGGTATAAACTTGTTTTTAACACATTACAACACTATAATATTAGAAAAAAAAATAATTAAAATTCAATTGTCGAATGGTCATTGATCTTTTAATATAAACAGAGTCCGATGTGCGCACATCGCGTATGAAAACTTAAAAAAACAACGAACAATTCATCGTTAGAATGTAAAGATACATAGCAGTGGTGATATCATGTATTGAAATGACGAACGCGCTTTGAACGAGAGGATAAGCCACTCACTGAAAAACTGGACGGGTAAATAAAAGTCGCCCAAATCATTATTGAACTATTCAAAATAAAAAAAAAGAAGTGAAGCCTGATAATTAAGCTAATTATCTATGTAAATCGCGTTGCATTTATTTACTTTTTTTATTTGACCTTTCAAGTGCAGTACCAGTGTTTTGATGTAACACATTTATACAGAAACGATTTCTTGTTAATTTAAATTACACTAGCTTGAAATTATGTTTCATGCACATACATCATATGAAGTTTTCGCATATATGAAATATAAACGATAAGGAAAGTCAATGTGGTTACCTTGGCCAATTGAATTATCAAAACATCTTAATTATCAATACGTATCACATAACATGGTGCCTTTAATGTGGTCACCATTTAGCTTCGAGAACAACCTAGTTTATCCTATTCAGCTTTTGCAGAATTTCAATTAAATATATATCTGGAATAACTGATACACATTGTAGAGGTGTGACGAACGTTTTTCAAAATAATGTGTTGCTTCACGTTTGTGTACTTATACATTATTTATACTGTATAATTACCCTCCTTAGTTTTACAACTGGCACGTACACTATACGAAAATTAAATTTTTATTCCATATAGAAAGTAAATATTCTTGTCTCGATGTTTTTTTCCAGAGCGACCACATTCAGTGCCAAAGAAAATACAATTCACTAGACTATTGATGAGTTGTAGTCTGTCAACATGCGCAAAAGTGTTTTAAGAACTAACGTACCGTCTGCAATGTGACCACGTGTAGGCCTGTCGACATGTTTGTATTAATTCGAAATGGAATAAGATTTAGGTCATTGTGTCGGGCAACTTAACGGTCATCTCAGGTCCAACCAACAATACATTTTTGTGGGTCTGGTTTAACGACATTATATTAATATTGTCCTATATTTTAGCTTTGTTTACAGTAACTGTTATTATATTCATTATTTAAATAATCTGGTACACATTTTATATGGTTGCATACTGCGTCAGTATTTGTATTTTTAACCCTTTGCATGCTGGGAAATTTGTCGTCTGCTAAAATGTTGTCTGCTAAATTAAAAAAATTAGCATTTTCTTCGATTTGTTTTCAAAGAATACTATCAGAATAGCAAACAGTTTGGATCCTGATGAGACGCCACGATCTGTGGCGTCTCATCTGGATCCAAACTGTGTGCAAAGGCCTTCAAAATCCGGTTCCAGCACTCAAAGGGTTAAGCCCTGATCGATAAACAACATCGACACCATAGGTTTCTATTTGTTTGAGCCGTTTAGTCGTTATACAAGAAGTTTATTGTTTTTGCTTTAAATCAGGCAAAGAGCAGCACGATCATTTCTTACTAATGTTTTCTCGCCATATAAACAAGGTTTACAAAGTTCATAACAGTGTTTGGGGGGGGGGCAGACTAATTTCAAGCAAAAGATATGTTCATGCTACCTTAAATGCTCTCCAAAGCGGAAATTATTGTCCTTGATTCGCCTTTGCGGACTGCACATTCGAATATGTGACGATACTTAACGCATAATATGCAATAATGGCAATACCGCCAATATATTGAACATGTATTGAACCTTAAAGTACGTTTCAGATCAAGTTCGTTCCACTCAAGTGCCTCAATATATTTAACACGTAGGAGAGGGAACCTTTAAGTACATTCAAGTCAAGCTTCCGTCAGGTACTATTCTGTATGTCCTTACATCGACACATTTGTTCGTTTAAGAATAAGTGGTTTAATATGGAGAATCGAAATAAACATAAATATAAATGAATGCAGTAATGTGAATAAGTATTGTGTTTCATTAAATTAAATGAAAAACGTCATGTTTGGCCATTTCAAATTATGATTATTGCTACTTCTTCCTGAAATTGCGCGAGGAAAACCGGGATATTAAACTATATGGTGATTTGTCACCAGAGCTTCTTAATCAAAAACGAGACGTTTAGTTAATACATGGTTTCATTTAATGTCATCGTGTTTCACACTTACTGTGAAAAGTCACGGCTTCGACTTGCTTTCAAACAGTTACCACATGCAAGTCGGCCTGATATACGATTATGGGTAAAAGACTTAATAACGCGCATTACAGTTACATCCATCGTTTAATTATTCCTCATTATTCAACATCAATTCATACAACGATTGCGATTGAAATTGCGGTTATCTGAAATAAACAAAATTATAAAGAAATAACAAAAGGAAAAGAAACACATACTATGCTTGATCTTGACACATGTAAATTAACAATTCATATCAATTACGCATTCTGATAATGAACTTAACTTCCATTCATAAAAAATAAGGTTTAATTTTAAATATCATACACTTCTAGAAGACTTAAACACATTACCATAATCCACAAAATAGTACATTGTGACTAATTTGTAAAATAAGCTCAATACAATACTGGAAACAAAACACACAGAAAGAAATACAGATAAAACTTACTGAACAATGCCAAATTTCCCCTACAACGTACACAAGTCAAACAATACGACCCACTTGTTTAAGAGCCTTTTCAAAACTGCTGCTTTGGGCGATTTCTAAGAGAACGTTCAGCAAAAAAAATGTACATAAATTAATTAATATTCATAATGGCCAACCAATGAAAATATAGAATATAGCCATATCAACCGATTTAAATATATCTTTTACCAAATTTGGAGTCCCGGAAATGCCATCACCATATTCGGAGAGTCGAAACCTCAAAGAATTGTTAAGCTGTAGATGTGACATAGCAATGAAAATATATGGGTGGTCGACCTTCCCAGTCCCGGAACACCGTTATTTTCTCATCATCATTCTGCTATTTTGAAACAATTGTGCTAGTCTGCAACACCGCCACCCAATGAACCTTCCACAGAAGTTCATTTAAATACTTAGGCACGAATTCCAAACATAAAACCTAACCTAACATATATGACAACATGTATATCCCTCTAAATCAGCCAACTAGACTACACAAAAAAACAACAACAATATTAAGATCCTATTACTATACTAAATGATACAAACTATTAATATCCGAACCTATTCTGTATGCATTTTTCGCATATGATTCTAAGCAACGTTGTGCTCTAACAAGCACAATTTGGTAATCGGTCAAACCTTTTCCGTACCGTTTACTCTAACTCTGCATGACCGCACAAGGCCGTCTCTTCCCTTACTCACCTCTACTACAAGCCCTAAAGGCCAATGCCCACGAGTCGATGTTTCGTCGCATACGAGAACAAGAGCATTTACTGCTATATTTTTCCGACTGTTATGCCATTTGTGTCGTACCTGTAAATTCGGTAGATACTCCTTAACCCATCGTCTCCAGAAAATGTTTGCCAGGTACTGAACTTGTCTCCACAATCGCCGACAATAGTTATCTCCATTCTCAAATACTCCTGGAGGGAAACACCTATTCGGGCGAAGTTGCACGATCACGGGGATCATCACTTACCTGTGTAATCGGTCGGTCATTCAAAATCTTTTCTACTTCCGTACAGAGGGTTGACAGCGCCTCGTCGCCCAGCAGTTGTTCACGTACTTCATATTTCAATGCGTGTTTGAAAGAGCGTACCAACCTCTCCCAAACCCCGCCCATGTGGCTTGCGTATGGGGGATTACAATGCCAAGCAATTCCCCTTTGTGGCAAATGCCTCGAAATTCGGCTCTGATTCCATTCATGCATGGACTCACGTAGCTCCTTTTCGCTAGCCGTTATATTTGTGCCATTGTCACTGTAAACCTTTTCTTGATGGCCTTGGCGATTAACAAATCGTTGCATGACGCATATGAACGAATCAGTATTAAGACTTTGCGTGATCTCTTTGTGTACAGCTCTTGTGCACAAACATGTTAATAGACAACCATATCTTTTCAGTTGCCTCCTGCCGGATTTGATGTACATTGGTCCAAAGAAGTCCACACCAACGTACGTAAACGGTGGTTTGTCCGGCTCCAGTCTTTCAACTGTAAGTTGACCCATTTTTTTTGTGATTCAGGACGTTGTTTCTGTCTCTTACAAATCATGCATTTGTTCAAAACATTCTTAATCGTCTTAAGACCTGGCAATACCCAATACTTTTGTCTCATCAACGACAAAATATGATGAGCACCCATGTGAGCGTTTGTTTCATGGTTTGCCTTGATAAGGATCCGTGTTACGTGGTGATTACCTGGCAAAATTATTGTTCACTCACAACAGAGTCCCGGTCTGACTGATTCTGACCCCTACTTCCACTGAGAACACTTAGTTTCAATCGCGCTTCCTCAGATTCCGTCTCTAGTTCGAGCCTTTTCAACTGCATCTCTAGATCACGTTGTTGTTTCTCGATTTCCTGTCGTTGTTTCAGAATTGACATTTTATGCTCAGCCAAACTGACACGGAACTGAACGTCACTTGTTCGAGATATTTCGCTTGCAGCCGTTTCGCTCCTAGGCATTGCTTTCAAAATCCATTCATCTATCCGATCAATTAATTCTTCCCGTTCGATCTTCGCATTGTCCATTTCCTAATTTAGTTCCTCCCGTTCAGAAGATGCACATAGCTTAATACATGTTTTCTGCGCTTTCACAAATTGTCTGAAATAACTAATTATTTCAGTGCGAACATTCTTCACATCGTGAAAGTTTTTTATGTCGATCATACGCAGCTCCGCTGCCTTATACAGTCGCCGTAAAGTTGACACTAAATGTCCGATTTCTTGTGTCCTCAGAAGCTTCTCCCTCTCGGTAACGTTATTGACGTCGACGTCGCCACTTACGTCGCCCAAATCCCTACCACCACCGGAAGCCATTCCAAGTCTTAATACGATGTTTCAACTATGACACCGTACCTTCACGAAACTAAATGCACCATGCACCTATTGATGACAATAGTTCAATTTCCACAATTCATCACGCAAACATTATCCATTATGATATCATGTCACTATTTAATCACTTTTCAGTCATAAACTGTAGAACAGCTTCTTCAATATGTGAATTATAGCCATGTTCAATAACTGTTTCACACTTACTGTGAAAAGTCACGGCCTCGACTTGCTTTCAAACAGTTACCATATGCAAGTCGGCCTGATATACGATTTTAGGGTCAAAAGACTCAATAACGCTCATTACAGTTACATCCATCGTTTAATCATTATTTATTATTCAACATCAATTCATACAACGATAACGATTGAAATTGCGGTTATCTGAAATAAACAATATTATAAAGAAATAACAAAAGGAAAAGAAACACATACCATGCTTGATCTTTACACATGTAAATTAACAATTCATATCAATTACGCATTCTGAAAATAAACTTAACTTCCATTCATAAAAAATAAGGTTTAATTATAAATATGAATACACTTAAAAAATTACCAATAATCCACAAAATAGTACATTGTGACAAAATTGTAAAATAAGCTCAAAACAATACTGAAAACAAAACACACAGAAAGAAATACAGATACAACTTACTGAACAATGCCAAATTTCCCTTAAAACGTACACAAGTCAAACAACACGACCCACTTGTTTCAGAGTCTTTTCAAAACTGCTTTGGGCGATTTCTAAGAGAACGTTCAGAAAAAAAAAATGTACATAAATTAATTAATATTCATAATGGCCAACCAATGAAAATATAGAATATAGCCATATCAACCGGTCTAAATATATCTTTTACCAAATTTGGAGTCCCGGAAATACCATCACCATATTCGGAGTGTCGAAACCTCAAAGATTTGTTAAGCTTTAGATGTGACATAGC
Organism: Dreissena rostriformis; assembly: GCA_007657795.1. Classification (NCBI taxonomy): domain Eukaryota; kingdom Metazoa; phylum Mollusca; class Bivalvia; order Myida; family Dreissenidae; genus Dreissena; species Dreissena rostriformis. Next base: position 85,737 of record VMBQ01001706.1, read on the forward strand.
AATTAAAATATATGGGTGGTCGACCTTCCCAGTCCCGGAACACCGTTATTTTCTCATTATCATTCTGCTATCTTGAAACAATTGTGCTATTCTGCAACACATCGTGTCTCAAAAAATTACAATAGTGTTGCCCAGGTTTGCATCTAACTATCGAGTAGTTTCATTGTCATTAACTACAAATGTATTTTATTTTATTGCTTTTTATTTTTATTATGATTGCATGTGGTTAATATTTTTAACACTTAAATGTTTTATTTATAATTCTGGACAAGTTGAAGGTTTTGAGCTCCTGAATACATGTTTAAACCACCAGTGCTTTGCATTGACCGTTCCAAGGAAGTGTCATCATTTGAATTCATGTTAATAAGTCCCCAGTGTATTCGTGTGTCATGTCTTGTGTGTCATTCTGTTTTGTAATTAGTTCCTTTTCAATTAACAAATAATTACAAACTTGTATAAGATTTCTCAACAGCTATAGAAGCTAAAGTTTCACGATGTTTTCAATTGAGCCTAACTCTTGGGAAAACCGGGCGCAATACATGTTCTTAATGCACAGGCTTATCAGGGACGACACCTCCGCTGTACAGGAATTTTTTGTTTGAATGAAGTCTCCTCTTCAAGAAAATCCATTCTGATGATACTGATAAGCCCACTGCACAGGCCTTTCTAGGACGACACTTTACACTAAGTCCTGTTTACCCAGAGCGCGCCTCAGTTATTAATACACTGCGCAAATCACTTCGTGCCGCTCTTTAGATTCGCGGACCTATTTCTAGCTGCACTATCACCCGTCAAAACGACAACTTGCGCCGTGCGCGATAAAATATCAACAAGTTAAGAATGCCTCTTATTATCAACAAAAGGGACTTTGTTAGTGACCAATACCAAAGAAACATGCAGACACAAAACCATATTAACAAACACAATTGTCTCAAAATAAGCGCTATTAATGATCTACAACCGACCAGAATAGTTCATAAACATGGAAACGACAGAGTAATTCATACATGAATATTCAAATTAAAAGTTATATCTGCAAACTATATATGTGGTATCTTATAAAGTTATATTACTTTCTTGATTCATAAGGTTGATATTTTGTAAGTTAAATCTTCAATAGTAACCATCAATCCAAAACAATGTGGTCAATTATATTGGAATTGGCTATTATTATGCTGTCAATATATAAAACAATATGTAGTTCAATGACTGAAATATATATGAATAAAAACTAATTTACATTTTTTTAAAAATGTTCGTGACTTTACAGACAAAGTCCGTACAGGCGAAAAAAGCAGGGTATTTCCGCGTGTTCAGGGGTCATTTGAATGTGAACATGAATGTGAAAAAAGTGTTCCCACCAGAGTTTGAGTGTTGTAATAGTGTTCACAGGCTGTCGTACCGCAATGCAATAATATTATCAATGACAATTAGTAAGCTCAGATGACACTAGTCATTGAAATGAAAACATGTAGCTTTGTTATACATAGCTGTGAACAAATATGTTATTACATCTTAGTTCATAGCAATCGATAAAAGCTTTCTGGTGAGGTGAGTAAATTTGTAAACGATATTTACATAAGCAACTTTGATTGGCAACTTCGTTTTGAAAGTGTTTTTAACAGTAAATTAATAATGTTTTGAGATTTTCTTCCAAATCAAGCCGAATCAAAAGGATTGCGGGAAACCTTGCTGCAGAGTAAAATGTTTTATTCATAGACGAAAGCAATTGGTAGTATACAAAAAAACGACAAAACAACAGCAGCATTAACAATAGAGTCATCCGAGGTTGTTATACCACCCGTAAACAAAACGAAAAAGTCAGGATGTATGGAGAGGGTTTATCCGCCGGTAAATGCATGTTTCTTAATGACTATATTACGATAGTAGTTTGCATTTGAAATATGTTACCTTACAACTGCATTTTTGTCTCTTGCATTTGCTGTATAAAAAAAATCATCGTTCGTGCTCCTTAATTATAAAGGTAATTCCCCTAATGAATACCATTTGTTTGTGTGTATAATTGATATGTCTATTAATACTACTTCTATTTACTGTCTGTGCTTGCATAAGTGCATCTGACTTTGTTGTTTCCTCGATGATCTGTCTAAACATGCACTGCGTTATTTAATGACTTTTAACCAATTATAAATTTGACCTTCTAGCATAAATTATTATACAGTTAGACAAATATGGCAGGTGTACGATACCATTTGGTTTTGCTTGTAGTACATTTTGCAAAATTATGTATTCGTTAAGAATAGTTAATACCTAATATTATGTTTGCGAGACATATGGACACTTGGACGTACGACCACGTAGTTGGTGCTCGACACTCACGTCAATTTTTTCTTGGCCAGATCATAAGTGGAGTGGAGTACCCGGAGGAAAACCCAACTGTCCAATATATGAACAACAACTTACAAATATGAACCGATTTGGATTGAACCAAGTCAGCCTAGGTGAGAAGCGAAGATTTAAAGCACTTCTCTAGCTTGGTTGCCAGTCGGTTCTTAAATCTGTCCTGACAAAGTGGTCAAACACTGACAATGGTTGAACGTTCTGAGCGTTTAGACATTTTTTAATGAGAAATAAATTGCTTTTTGACTTGTTCTCTGTTTACTGCCCAACAAAAAAAACTTTGCTGCTCATCAGGCTACGATGCTTTTATTTCAAGTAATATCAGATTTGCGCATGATATAAACTGCATTTTGTAGATAAATGACGACAAAAAGTTTAGTTGTAGTAGCCTAAAATTTGAACTTTGTTATTTTCTCGAAAAGAATCCATTGATTGTATATTTAAATTGGATTGTATATGCTAATAACTTTATTATTTAGCGCAAATCATGAATATTTTATTTATGTTTTTCTTTTATTGGTAATTCATTAATGTTTGTGTTCTTAGTTCAGATGTTTTCTTCACTTGGCAAAGTTATGTTATTCACCGCATTAATTTTTAATTCATCACACATTTAGAGACCATACACCATTAGTTAAGGAATTCAAGGTCCAACGTTTTCAAATGACTATGTGATTTCGATATACAATGTTAATATGTATTTGTGTCGTTTGCACATGTTGTTTTCGGTATGAAAATAAAATATGTCTAATGCAAAAAAGCATAGACATCGCGGGTTATTTACTGAAACATTCAGCAATATGAAAACTTGCATGGCGCCAAGCCGTGTCTGCCTAATGTTCGATACATAATGAATCTCAATTTGAGCCTTGAGCAGAAAAAAACGGGACGTGATTAGCCCTTGCCGACTGCACAGGTTCTCTGGGATGGTACTTTCTGCACATTCATTCAGTCCCGTGTTCCTAGAGCGAGGCTTATTCAAACATGTTCAATGACACTGCTTGTACAACAAACTGAATTGGCATCGCAGCGCTTCTGTGTTTACGCATCGGTACTTAAAAAGGCTGACTTAGTGTATAGTAAGGTTAATTGAATTGCATTACCAATTTATCAAACGCATACATGAAATTCGAAAGATGATTTTGCGCAGCCGAACATTATGACATTCTGATTACAAACCTGATTAAATATGCATTATACAAAATGTTTTATCTACAAAATGACTGAAACAATTTCCTTAATGAGACCGCTTTTATTGATTGCATATAGCCATACTGCAAGAAACTTTATTTTCACATGTCGGTTCATTACGGGCAGTTTAAGTGTTAAGTATTTATTCTGGCTTAATTCATAATTCTATGCTTACGTATGTGTATCTGATTGTTCACACACCTTTCTCCCTATATATACCCTATATATAATTCTATGCTTATAATACTTGCGTTGTTTCATGGGTATTAAGTCAACCTTTTGCAACTATTTTTAAGTTCCAGTATGTTGTAACATCGGCCGATGCTCTTGTTGTTACGACAAGAAGTTTGGCTTGAATTAACTTCAAACATATTCCCGATATAGAATAAAGACACTTTTTAGATTAAAGTTAATGTTATTAGACAATGACAAAAAGCTTTGAGCTTAACGCGAGTACAGACGATGTTCAATTTCAGCATTTTCTTTTTTTACTCTAAAACCAATTCATTAATATTTACAAGGATAAACATATTAGCTATCTTAAAACGGTACCATTAATCGAGTGTTGTTTACTGCAATTAAATTCAAATCGACCAATTGTACTCCGATACAGACACACCAAATTTTGTGTCTTTGTGTCGTTTGAACAAATCTGAACAGACACGTGGGGATTTCCAAGCGGTGGATATGTCGTCTGCACATGAATGAGATTTTTACTCTACAACACAAAGTTTGTTGCAATTGCACAAAGCTCTTTAATTTCGTTTACTTTCTGGTTCCACTTCTTCTGAACTTGTATTCTAGTTTTCAATCATCCCCGTTTTATCTGCATTCAAAAAATATAAATAGTCGTTACCACGTCATCATATTGTTCTTACAGCGTCATCAAGGCGTTCTTACAGCGTCATCACAGTGTTCTTACAGCGTCATTACAGCGTTCTAACAGCATCATCACCGTGTTCTTACAGCGTCATCACAACGTTCTAATAGCATCATCACAGCGTTTTTACAGCGTCATCACATCGTTCTAACAGCGTCATCACAGCGTTCTTACAGCGTCATCACAGCGTCATCACAGCGTTCTAACAGCATCTTCACCGCGTTCTTACAGCGTCATCACAGCGTTCGTACAGCGTCGGCACAGCGTTCTTACAGCGTCATCACAACGTTCTAACAGCGTCATCACCGCGTCCTTACAGCGTCATCACAGCGTTCTTACCGCATCGGCACAGCGTTCTTACAGAGTCATCACAGCGTACTAACAGCGTCCTCACAGCGTTCTTTCAGCGTCATCACAGCGTTCTAACAGCGTCATAACATCTTCGTTACAGCGTCATTACAGCGTTCATAGAGCATCATCACAGAGTTGTTACAGCGTCATCACATCTTCGTAACAGCGTCATCACAGCGTTCTTACAGCGTCATCACAGCGTTCTAACAGCGTCATCACAGCGTTCTTACAGCGTCATCACATCTTCGTTACAGCATCATCACAGCGTTCTTGCAGCGTCATCACTGCGTTCTAACAGCGTCATCACAGCGATCTAACAGCGTCATCACAGCGTTCGTACAGCGTCATCACGGCGTTCTTACAGCGTCATCACATCTTCGTTACAGCGTCATCACAGCGTTCTGACAGCGTCATCACACCTTCGTTACAGCGTCATCACGGCGTTCTTACAGNGTTCTTACAGCGTCATCACAACGTTCTAACAGCGTCATCACAGCGTTCTTACAGCGTCATCACAGCGTTCTTACCGCATCGGCACAGCGTTCTTACAGCGTCATCACAGCGTTCTAACAGCGTCCTCACAGCGTTCTTTCAGCGTCATCACAGCGTTCTAACAGCGTCATCACATCTTCGTTACAGCGTCATTACAGCGTTCATAGAGCATCATCACAGAGTTGTTACAGCGTCATCACATCTTAGTTACAGCGTCATCACAGCGTTCTTACAGCGTCATCACAGCGTTCTAACAGCGTCATCAAAGCGTTCTTACAGCGTCATCACATCTTCGTTACAGCGTCATCACAGCCTTCTTGCAGCGTCATCACTGCGTTCTGACAGCGTCATCACAGCGATCTAACAGCGTCATCATAGCGTTCTTACAGCGTCATCACGGCGTTCTTACAGCGTCATCACATCTTCGTTACAGCGTCATCACGGCGTTCTTACAGCGTCATCAGATCTTCGTAACAGCGTAATCACGGCGTTCTTACAGCGTCATCAGAGCGGTCTTACAGCGTCATCACATCTTCGTTACAGCGTCATCACGGCGTTCTTACAGCGTCATCAAAGCGCTCTTACAGTGTCATCACATCTTCGTTACAGCGTCATCACGGCGTTCTTACAGCGTCATCACAGCATTCTTACAGGATCATCACATCTTCGTTCCAACGTCATCACGGCATTCTTACAGCTTCATCAAAACGTTCTTACAGCGTCATCACAGCGTTCTTACAGCGTTATCATGACGTTCTTACAGCTTCATCACAGCGTTCTTTCAGCGTCATCACAGTGTTCTTACAGCGTCATCACAGCGTTCTTAGAGCGTCATCAATCTTTGTTACAGCGTTTTTGCAGCGTCATCACAGCGTTCTTACAGCGTCATCAAATCTTCGTTACAGCGTCATCACGTCATTTTTACAACGTCATCACAGCGTTTTTACAGCGTCATCAAAGCGTTCTTACAGCGTCATTACGGCGTTCATACAGCGTCATCACAGCGTTCTTACAGCGTCATCACATCTTCGTTACAGCGCCATTACGGCGTTCTTACAGCGTGATCACGGTGTTTTTACAGCGTCATCAAAGTGTTTTTACAGGGTCTTCACATCTTCGTTACAGCGTCATCACGGGGTTCTTACAGCGTCATCACAGCGTTCTTACAGCGTCATTACAGCGTCATCACGGCGTTCTTACAGCGTCATCACAGCGTTCTTACAGGGTCATCACATCTTTGTTACAGAGTCATCACAGCGATCTTACAGGGTCATCACAGCGTTCTTACAGCGTTATCACAGCGTTCTTACAGCGTTATCACCGCCTTCTTACATCGTCATCCAAGTGTTCTTACAGCGTCATCACAGCGTTCTTACAGCGTAATCACAGCGTTGTTACAGGCTCATCACAGCGTCATCATATCGTTCTAACAGCTTCATTAGAGCTTCGTTACAGCGTTATTACGGCGTTCTTACTGCAATAATACGGCGTTCTTACAGCGTCACCACAGCGTTCCTACAGCGTCATCAGTGTTCTAACAGCGTCATCACAGCGTTCTTACAGCGTCATCACATATTCGTTACAGCGTCATCACAGCGTTATTGCAGCGTCATCACTGCGTTCTTACAGCGTCATCACAGCGATCTAACAGCGTCATCACAGCGTTCTTACAGCGTCATCACGGCGTTCTTACAGCGTCATCACATCTTCGTTACAGCGTCATCACGGCGTTCTTACCGCGTCATCACATCTTCGTTACAGCGTCATCACGGCGTTCTTACAGCGTCATCAGATCTTCGTTACAGCGTCATCACGGCGTTCTTACAGGGTCATCAGATCTTCGTAACAGCGTCATCACAGCGTTCTAACAGCGTCATCACAGCGTTCTTACAGCGTCATCACAGCGTTCTTACAGCGTCATCACAGCGCTCTTACAGCGTCATTACATCTTCGTTACAGCGTCATCACGGCGTTCTTACAGCGTCATCACAGCGTTCTAACATGGTCATCACATCTTCGTTACAACGTCATCACGGCGTTCTTACAGCTTCATTACAGCGTTCTTACAGCGTCATCACAGCGTTCTTACAGCGTTATCACGGCGTTCTTAGAGCTTCATCACAGCGTTCTTACAGCGTCATCACAGCGTTCTTACAGCGTCATCACAGCGTTCTTACAGCGTCATCACATCTTTGTTACAGCGTCATCACAGCGTTCTTGCAGCGTCATCACAGCGTTCTTACAGCGTCATCACATCTTCGTTACAGCGTCATCACGGCATTTTTACAGCGTCATCACAAAGTTTTTACAGCGTCATCATAGCGTTCTTACAGCGTCATCACGGCGTTCATACAGCGTCATCACAGCGTTCTTACAGCCTAATCACATCTTCGTAACAGCGCCATCACGGCGTTCTTACAGCGTGATCACGGCGTTTTTACAGCGTCATCACAGCGTTTTTACAGTGTCTTCACATCTTCGTTACAGCGTCATCATGGCGTTCTTACAGCGTCATCACAGCGTTCTTACAGCGTCATTACAGCGTCATCACGGCGTTCTTACAGCGTCATCAGAGCGTTCTTACAGGGTCATCACATCTTTGTTATAGAGTCATCACAGCGTTCTTACAGGGTCATCACAGCGTTCTTACAGCGTTATCACAGCGTTCTTACAGCGTTATCACCGCTTTCTCACATCTTCATCCCAGTGTTCTTACAGCGTCATGACAGCGTTCTTACAGCGTTATCACAGCGTTCTTACAGGCTCATCACAGTGTCATCATGTCGTTATTACAGCTTCATCACAGCTTCGTTACAGCGTCATCACGGCGTTCTTACTGCGTCAATACGGCGTTCTTACAGCGTCATCACAGCGTTCCTACAGCGTCATCAGCGTTCTAACAGCGTCATCACAGCGTTCTTACAACGTCATCACATCGCTCTTACAGCGTCATCGGAGCGTTTCTACTGCGTCAACACGGCGTTTTAAAAGCGTCATCACAGGGTTCTTACAGCGCCATTTCAGCGTTCGTACAGTGTCATCACAGCGTTCTTACAGCGTCATAACCGCGTTCGTACTGAATTAACGCGGCGTTCTTACAGCGCCATCACGGCGTTCTTACCGCGTCATCACTGCGTTCTTACAGCGTCATCACAGCGTCCTTACAGCGTCATCACAACGTTCTAACAGCGTCAACACAGCGTTCTAACAGCGTCATCACTGCGTTCTTACAGCGTCATCACAGCGTTCTTACAGCTTCATCACAGCGTTCTTACTGAGTCAACACGGCGTTCTTATTGAGTCAACACGGCGTTCTTACAGCGTCATCACGGCGTTCTTACAGCGTCATCACAGTGTTCTTACAGCGTCATCACCGCGTTCTTACAACCTCATCACAGCGTTTTTACAACGTAATCACAGCGTTTTTACAGCGTAATCACAACGTCCCTATACACGTTAAATACGTCGAATTTGTCGTCAGCTATGACGTAAGAGAGATTTCCTGCATGGTGGAAACTTGTTTAAATATTCAATCAGCGATAACGCTTTTCAACGTATTTTAACAATCAGATTATTTAAACATGTCAACAGGTTACTCTTGATTATTTGAGATATGTTGTTTTGTTTTACCAAAAAACAACACAACAACAGCATAATAGCCTTTATTTCGTTTATTTTCATGTAAGTTGTATCAACAAATATATGAAATATTTCGACATACATTGTTTTCATTAGTATGTTCGATACTTTGTTTCAGAAGCATATGCATTTTAACGCAAAACATCAATTGACCGATGGTTCAGATCTTACAAGAAATCATCATTTACTCGTGAAAAACAAACGAGCTCCATATTTTCCCAGGAGAATTATGATTGTTACAACCAGCTTGTCTTTAATATAAGACAAGTGAACAATTGACGATACATGATATCACAGTATAAACGCCTTTTATCAGATTTGTCTCAAACCCCTACGCATTTGGAGGTCAGGATGAACTGTTTTTCCGAAAATTTCAGTTTTACCAGGAAAGGCAGATTGCTTAGAAATTCCCATACAGCGTCTCCGATTGGAGATAAATGGTGTAATCAGTTGATGTTGGCGTTGCGGGATACATATTGATTTTAGACGACTTCTTAATATAGAAACATAGAAACTTCAGAAAATCTATCTGGAGATAAATTCGTGTTCTCTTCCGCGACTTTCAGACCACCAACCATAAACATTTAAATTCTCAAAACTGGAATCACCTTCTTAGAAATTTTAATGCAAAGCATTTTGGATTTAAACCGATTTGATGGCTGGTTGAGTTGTCAAGTTTGTTCTAGGAAGTTCTGCAATGTGCATCGAATTAACCAAAGAAATGGGATACATCCGATTATCCGAAATAATGGTTTCACCTCTGGCAAATAAGGGTTCGTTTTGAATCAGACTTTTGTTGTTTAATCTTAGTTGTCTGTTTTCTGATATTTCATCTTTGTAATCATTTGGGGTCCTTAGCGTGACGACTGATCTTGCTAACAGCCACAACAAGATTATGTTACATAATTACATGGAAACTTTCATGTCTAACATTAATCCTGGCGATGATTGTCCGACATTCTAAACGCATAAATTGCTATTTGACAGCCCTTAGAACAATAAAATATGTTTATACCAACCTCCGCACAGAGATTTGACTGGTTCCGAGCATAGCTTGATATCAAACCCTTGCCGTTATAACCAACCACGTGATGAAAGCCGAGCCACGTTTTCCCCGTTGTTATTTTTACTTTTTTAATTTAGGTATTATTTTTATGTCCCAAAGTCTATACTGGGGGACATATTGGTTTTGCCCTGTCTGTTGGTATGTTGGTTTGTTGCTTTGTTGGTTTGCACAAACTTTAACATTTTGCCATCACTTTTGCAATATTGAAGATAGCAACTTGAAATTTGGCATGCATGTGTATCTCATACAGCTGCACATTTTGAGCGGTGAAAGGTCAAGGTCAATGTCATCTTTTAAGGTCAAATGTCAAATATATGGGTCAAAATCGCTCAAAAGGGGACAAAGTGTTTCACAAACACATCGATTGTTTTATTATGAACCTAAACTAATACACTATTTTCAAAATACGAAAGAAAATGATACTACTTTTCATAATATAATACTATTAAAACAAATCTTCCAGATATGAAAGGATTTTCTTCAGATGGCAGTGGTTATCGCCAGAAGCCGCGGGGAGATAACAGCTGCGTGGAGTTTGCGTGTATAAAAGACATTGGTTATATTCATGACCTAACGACGGGGCAGTTGGTCAGGATTGTGAACAATAATTGGGCAGACAAGCGTCGCAAATAAGATCGAGCTGTTCTAATAGCTTAATTCCGAATGTAATAGCAATATACAACTGTTCAATTATGTACGTCGTGAACATAACGCCAGGGTTAACATCGGACAAGTTAATGAAGTACCATGGAATGATGTAATCTAAAAAGAATTATTCAACATTAGACATTAGTATATCGCTTTTACATTTTGAATCAAGGAATGCAGGCGATAACTCCTACCTTATAATTTCTTATTTCCGAGCGATTGGTCAAGGAAACATAGTGAATAACGTCCTGTCGAGAGTACGTGATTACATACAACTGGATATGAGCCCCGATCTGGAAAGCCTGTACTTTATGGAAGTCTCATAGAGTAGGAGTGCCGTGTACCTGGTAACGTGTTATAAACCAGAAACGCGATAGTGACCTTGCTGACGTTAACGTTAGACTGTCATTGACCTATACATGCCATGGTAACGTTTGTTCCGCATGTTTAAAAGTGTGAAACTAGTCCGGGACTCGATTGAGTAAACTCTTTCTATCAGGGCGTGTTGTCTTCCGATTAGGTTTATCCAGGCCGCTTACACAACTAATCACCAGTCTTGCTTGTCTTATTATCTCCATTTTAATCGATATTTACCTCTTAATAACAATACTTAACCATAACTACAACAACAACCCAGCCTTATACTCGTGTGCAAATAATTGAGCTATAGGCAAATATAAACTTGTAAAAACTATTAATTTAAGGATTATCTATAACATTTGCATTTAAGTACGAAGCTTTCGCTATTTTTTCCTGTCATATGGTTTACCAAAAACTGCGTTGCGTTATATAGTAAATTAAAAACACGTCCAAGTGAAGACGAGATTAATCTCAGTCGGCTTTTTGAAATGCAGGCATCAATGCGGCATAGTTTTACATCACTTACAGTTGGTGCAATGCGCGTTTATAAGAAGTACTTGAACCTTCAACATCTGAAATTATGTTAACTAGTGAATTCCGTTTAATGAGTAGGAAACTTACACTATGGGGAATCACGTGGTTTTATTTTTATATGGAACACGGAAAATGGCGGCGTTATTGTCTCGGTAAGAGTATTATGTTTTCTTCTTGTACCTAAATGTTTGATTTTAACTTGCTAAGATGTAGCCTTTCATATGCGTAATCGAATTCCGCGTGTTATGGTTCCTTAAATTTCATATAGTACTGAGTAATTTTCTCGCTTACCCTTTGAATTCGTACACATGCGAATGTATGACAGTGATAGTTTTCACGGATTTAAATCAATTCTTCACAAATATGATTTATATCGACATTCCTTAAATCCTTTTTTTTAAATTAAATATAAACCAGGTTTTTTTTTACATTACAAACAAATTGTCTGAGATTCTGAAAACTTGACAGTTTCTGCATAATGCATCACAAAACAAAAATGATATGTTTAAATATGTTTCGAATACAAATTAATGATATGTTTCACGTTAATTGTATGATATGTTTCACGTATTGTCTAAAGGCGAGAAATAAAACGTCGGATATTTTCAGAATAATGCAACATTTGAATATAATTCCAGTTTTACTATTACTATATTTTTTGTTATAAATGTGACATAGCATGCAATTTTTTGTCCAAATGACATACATGTACATTTATCTCGTGAAATCTGGTTTTGTATCATTTTTAAGATTTTAGATAAATACATGTATCACAAATACTAATTATTTTAATACTTTAAAGCGCTAGTAAAAAATATATCGCAAAAGCATTTAAAAGTCCACATGATTTTTGTGTTTTCCAATATAATAATAATATAATAATTATACTAAAACCACATTTACATAGCGCCCTTTTCATACAGTAGTGTGCGTTCAAATGCGCTTTACAAAAAAAAAATCATATGGCATATCACCGATATGTAAGCAAAATGTACATGTTAAACAAATAAAATGTGTTAAAGCATCAAATTTTAGAGCACATTCTAACTATTAAACGTAATACAAGAACTGGCTTTATCCAAAAAATACACAAATTTGTGTGATCAACTTAGAATCATGTTTTGCCCGAAACCGAAAATAAGCAAAATACAAACCGTGGATTCTAAGAAATTCACAAAACTGACATTGACTATCCAATGACTCAAATATAAGAACAATAATTATAGTCAATATTTAAAACAAATATGCAAATATATGTGATCCACTTAGATTCCTGCTTTGCTCGAAACCGAAATAAGCAAAGTACGAACAATGGATTCTAAGAAGCAAATAAAACTGACATTGACTATCCTATATGCAATAAGCATTTATTTGTACAAAAGTGGTAGAAAAGTTTGATGTTAAAAATAATATGTGTAAGACAACAATGTTAACCGTATCCAGTAACCGTACCTCATGAATTCTCTCCGCAAAATCAATTTATACTCGGCACATGTTGACAGACGACATGCACATGTTGACAGACGACATGCACATGTTGACAGACGACAAGCACATGTTGACAGACGACACGAACATGTTGACAGACGACATGCACATGTTGACAGACGACATGTACATGTTGACAGACGACACGCACATGTTGACAGACGACATGCACATGTTGACAGACGACAAGCACATGTTGACAGACGACANTAGCAATATACTACTGTTCAATTATGTATGTCATGAACATAACGCCAGGGTTAACATCGGACAAGTTAATGAAGTACCATGGAATGATGTAATCTAAAAAGAATTATACAACATTGGACATTAGTATATTGCTTTTACATTTTGAATCAAGCAATGCAGGCAATAACTCCTACCTTATAATTGCTTATTTCCGAGCGATTGGTCAAGGAAACATAGTGAATAACGTCCTGTCGAGAGTACGTAATTACATACAACTGGATATGAGCCCCGATCTGGGAAAGCCTGTACTTTATGGAAGTCTCATAGAGTAGGAGTGCCGTGTACCTGGTAACGTTTTATAAACCAGAAACGCGATATTGACCTTGCTGACGTTAACGTAAGACTGTCATTGACCTATACATGCCATGGTAACGTTTGTTCCGCATGTTTAAAAGTGTGAAACTAGTCCGGGACTCGATTGAGTAAACTCTTTCTATCAGGGCGTGTTGTTTTCCGATAAGGTTTATCCAGGCCGCTTACACAACTAATCACCAGTCTTGCTTGTCTTATTATCTCCATTTTAATCGATATTTACCTCTTAATAACAATACTTAACCATAACTACAACAACAACCCAGGCTTATACTCGTGTGCAAATAATGGAGCTATAGGCAAATATAAACTTGTAAAAACTATTAATTTAAGGATTATCTATAAAATTTGCATTTAAGTACGAAACTTTCGCTATTTTTTCCTGTCATATGGTTTACCAAAAACCGCGTTGCGTTATATAGTAAATTAAAAAACGTCCAAGTGAAGACGAGATAAATCTCAGCCGGCTTTTTGAAATGCAGGCATCAATGCGGCATAGTTTTACATCACTTAAAGTTGGTGCAATGCGCGTTTATAAGAAGTACTTGACCATTCAACATCTGAAATTATGTTAACTAGTGAATTACGTTTAATGAGTAGGAAACTTACACTGAGGGGGAATCACGTGGTTTTATTTTTATATGGAACACGGAAAATGGCGGCGTTATTGTCTCGGTAAGAGTATTATTTTTTCTTCTTGTACCTAAATGTTTGATTTTAACTTGCTAAGATGTAGCTTATCATATGCGCAATCGAATTCCGCGTGTAATGGTTCCTTAAATTTCATATAGTACTAAGTAATTTTCTCGCTTACCATTTGAATTCGTACACATGCGAATGCATGACAGTGATAGTTTTCACGGATTTAAATCAATTCTTCACAAATATGATTAATATTGACATTCCTTAAATCCTTTTCTTATTAAATATAAACCATTTTTTTTTACATTACAAACAAATTGTCTGAGAGTCTGAAAACTTGGCAGTTTCTGCATAATGCATCACAAAACAAAAATGATATGTTTCACGGAATACAAATTAATGATTTGTTTCACGTTAATTGTATGATATGTTTCACGTATTGCCTAAAGGCGAGAAATAAAACGTCGGATATTTTCAGAATAATGCAACATTTGAATATAATTCCAGTTTTACTATTACCATATTTTTTTGTGATAAATGAGACATAGCATGCAATTTTTTGTCCAAATGACGAAGGACGACACGCACATGCTGACAGACGACATCCACATGTCGAGAAACGCCATCCACATGTCGACAGACAACATGCACATGTTGACAGACGACAGGCACATGTCGACAGACGACAGGCACATGTTGAAAGACGACATGCACATATATGTTGTATATAAACTGTAATATCATTTTGACGAAAAAAAGCGTGTTGTCTCATAGTATTCTTACTGTACTTAAAATACAAAAACTTAACGTTTACAATGATTATCTCCCCCCCCCCNTTCCCCCCCCCCCCCACATTTATGCAATTTATAAGTACACCATTGTCCATTTCAGAATATGGCACGAAACAAGACACGGCTTACATTACAGAGGCCAAAGAACGCCTACAGAAAGAAGATCGTTGTGACTTAACATAAAACAACAAACACCTAGCTGCTAACAAGATCAAGTGTTGAAAACAAAAAAACTTGCGGAAAACGAAGGTTTACCAAAACTTCCATTAAATCAACATTTAGATCACCAGTGTACCGAGCGTCACCCGCGTATAAAAGATCAAGATCTCAACACCAAGAAGTCTATTCAAGGAGACTAGTAGAGGCCCACATACAGAAAAGCATGAAAACGATGACCGTAACACCGATATCTCGGCAGATTTACTATATGACACAGATTCTTCGTCTGAAACAAATGATGAAAATAAAAACGAAGCGGAAAAAAATGATATCAATACCAGTGAGTATTGCTCTGAGGAAGACAAAATAGTCGCCGAAATAATACAACTTGAACCAGATGTAATGTCAGAACTATCCGCCCATGGTGACTTAGATCAATCATAACTCATATTTTTTTCGGCAAGTTAAAAGAACGAAATTCCCACTGACAAATATTTCATTTTTACTTAATGTGTGCATTGTTCTGAATGAAAAATTCCCTTCGATATTTAATATCAAAGAAGTGTGTTGTGAATATTCATCTAAATATTGAACAGATTTTCAATTTAATGCTGGTATGTTATTATATATTTTGTTGCATACAAACGAATTTTGTAACATTGTAATGTACTCAATATACAAGATTAAGTTCTATACGTTCAAAAGGGTGTGGGCTTAGTAAAGCTGTTCAAATGTAAATTGTCGCCGTAATTTGGATGTCTTATAAATTGCTGTTTCTAAATGATTGTACAATAACAAAACGCTAACTTGATTTATTTATTTCAAAACAATAATATGAAACATCGATTTGCGTTTATGTGTTCACAAATCAGCAATATCACAGATTATTAAATTAAATCACAGTGTTAGTCATGAGAACAGTTTGAAATATCACAACAAAATCACCATAATCACATTAAAAAAAAACAAAAAAAAAAAACAAAAAAACAGAAGGTCATTAAAGCGTATCACTCTCCCTGAGGATAACCATGACGATATGGCTGTGTTCAAATTGCACCTATACAATCAATTGAAATAAATCACTTACTATACATTGGGTTAACATTTGTTGCACAATCAAAAACTTGAAAATCAAAGTAAACAACATACAATACAAATAGCGTTTACTCGTTTAAGCTTTTTCTTAAGCTGATGGCGTATTATTACATGCAACTGCATTAGTATTTCCCTTGTTATCATGTTTGCAAAATTTCTGATGCCTTTACACATTCGGCTTGTGAGTGTATGTCTTTCCGCATTTGTATGCATGATTCTTGGCCACAAGATGCATAGCCATGTGATCATCATATTGGTCTCTCCTATTCATTTGATGTCCGCATGTGTCACATTTAAATGTCGCTTCTTGATGGTGTGTCATGAGCGCTCTTAGGTCTGTCATTATTGCGAAAGACCTCCCACATGTCTCGCAGGCAAAATCATAAGTTTCTGTATGTGCTGCGCACCTACAGGAAAGAAAAGACCACTGTGAATAAGAAAACATACAAGAAAAAACAAGAGATCTACACGTTGGACTTGTGTGCCTCACATTCTTGTAGTTCAATACAAAACTTTGCTGTACAAAACATTAAACAACTGGTCAAGTATGTCATATTTTATAGAGTGACTTGAGGTTTCAGGACGCAAAAGATACTATATTTAACTTGATCCAATGCGAATGTTTTTAAACGTTTGCCATTCTAGAAGAATGTGTCACATCCGCCACTAAACACGGTGCAACGAAGTTTGAGTATTGTTTTGAAACTCATGTCACGGCATGAAATCGATCCATCTTAACATGTCAAACGTTTTTTGGATCATAAATGACAAAACACAATCGAATAAACCTGGTGTTTTTGGTTTTTTATTTAGAAAATGGTTCGTACCAATTGAGTAAACATTCCGTGCGTTGTCAATGTGTATGTACATTTCTCAAGAGCCATCATCAGCAATTGCAAGAATAGTAACGTATATATTTTACCGATTTCGAAACAATTTTGGTTTCAATGTGTCGGAATAATCGGTTACAAACAGTTATAAAATACAATGATACAATAGTCATCTGTGCTTAAATACAAAATGTTTTTCTCGCTCACTTTTCTGAAAATGAATAATTTTCACAATACCATCTTACCTGTGCCTTGTTAAATAATATTCGCTGTAGAACATCCGTCCACAACATTTGTATGGCGCTTCTCCCGTATGTTTTCTTTCATTATCGCTTAACCCTAAGGCGCTTCGAAAAGCCTTGCCGCAAATTCGACACAACCCAAGTCTGAAAATACATATTACCCTAGCTTAACAATTGTTACGTTAAACATATCATACATATTTTATTCTATGAAACATATCATTTTTATTTACGCGTTTATTTATTTACATATTAAGTGGTAAGCCGTCCAGAATGTCGTACATATTCCAAATGATGTTTCTCGAATTTCTCCTTCAATAATATGGTATGACCTATGTTTATTTAATGAAATGTATGACACAATGCCTTCATTCCGTGAAAACTATCATTTAAAATCATTCTTTTTGAAATAAATTCAAAGGGTATATGAGGAAAGTAGGTAGTTAATTTATAAAAGTAAGATATCATTACACGCGAATTTCGATTCCGCATATGATAAACTACATCATTTCAAGCTAACATCTCGAATTTAAGTACGAGAAGCAAAAAAGTTACTCTTACCGAGACAATGACGCCGCCATTTTCCGTGTTCCATATCAAAATAAAACCACGTGATTCCCCGCAGTGAACTTAAACAAGTATGTAACAGTCGTAGCTTTTTTCTACCGTTTAACGAGCATCTTATTCCGTTTGAGATGTACGCAAATCGAGGTCTGTGTTTTAAATAAACATTTATGAGATTAAGAAATATGCATCTACTGATGAATGTGCTTGGCGTAGTCATTCTGTTGGCACAGAGTGGAGAGTGTGAACTGAGCATCCGCCTGATGTCAAAAAGATTGGATGATATCGTGTTCGAAATGCAATCGCAAGAGAAATCAGTGATAAAACAGATCCAAGATCTCACGGCAACAATGGAAACGACGAGTCAGCGGTTGGCGTCCTTTGGAAAGAGATTCAGCGATAAGGGTGAGAAGTTAGCTTCTTATGAGAAACGGCTTGACCAGTTTGGACCCGTCATTCAACAGATAGCCACCTTGGGAAATAGGCTCGGTGATATTGAAACTCACGTGAATGTAGTCGCAGCTGTGGAAGCAGGGCGACAGGCGCAACAGTTAAGACGTGGTTTAGAGAAGGAGAAGGCGGCGACTCAGGTATGATTTGAGTCAGTCCGGAAGTCGCAAGAATATCATCAGTCTGAGATGAATGCCATGCATACTGCTGTAAAAACGCAGTAAACAGATACGCAGATTCAAATGATCCGGGTGGCACACGATGTAGTGGTCACGCTGCAGAATGCACATGCTTTACTTGCTCGGGTTGGAAGTCTGGACAAGTCGCAATACAATCTGAATTCAAAGAGGGCTATTGATTTTAAGTTTAATGATTCTCAAGCTCATTTATTCAAGGTTTAACAAGATATGTCGCACACAATGCATGCCACAAATAAAATCCTTTCACGGGTTGAAATTCTGGAAAAGGCAGGTATGTTTAGTGATTTTATTGTTAACATTTTCAAAATCTGCCAAAAGTACCACAAATTCCAACTTGTTTAGCTCACTTCAAAATCACGTTGTGTTTAGCAATCTTAACCGCTTGTTATCATATTTGTCCGTCGTTTATCGTGCGACTTGTGTCCTCCATCGCCAATGTGTACCTGGTGAACTACCGTGTACAATTGAGTCACTTTAGTTCAGTAAATAGGTCACTACGTCAAATTAAAAGTCAAATTAAATCAAACTTGCTCATTTTAACGTTTGTGCCAATAAAACATGTGTTATAATTAGAAAATTTGTTCTAATGATATATCGGCCGAGTTCGAAAATGGTTCCAGTCCGTTGAAAACATGGCCGCCAGGGTGCAGGGCAGATTTCCTTCTATAACTAAAGTGTAAACTTGTTGTCACTCTAAACGGCTCTTTGTGTTTCCATTCATCTTGCCAAGATCATTTATTGATTTGAGATATTTCGATGGAGTTTGACAATGGTTTCGATATGTTAAAACACATGGTCGCAAAGGCGCGGAGCTGTAAAACTGTGTAAACACTACAAGTTGCAGTCAGTTGTTGCCTAGTCATTATATTACATGCTCCAATCATGTATTCTAATGATTTATTGGTTTAAAAAAAATGTTCCGGTCCGTTGTACAAACACTGTTTTTCCATATTTGTCTATATGAAAACCTTTTTAACACTAAGTTATTGTCCTAAAATCATAACAATTGCTAAGGATATTTTTGATTCATTTGCAGATTTTGAAAAAAATATTTTGTTGCGTTGAAACCATGGCTTGTAGGGGCGGGAAAAGTTTCCTTATATTGCTAAATTCGAGAATTGTAACAATCGGTAAGTCAGAATGTTTTTTCGGTCATCATGAATCCTGCGAAGGCCATTCTTTCTTATAATAGCTCTGTTTGAAGATGTCTATAGTCCATTGAAAGCAGGCAGTGGGACAATTTTTCTGATAGGCTATTGTCGGCGATCGTATTATATTTTAAGTTCGGTTGTTAAAGTAAAGAGGAGTGCAATCCAGGTTTGACCTTTAACTTACGTTTAAAATGTATTACTGTCAATAAAAAACAACAATAATAATGGCGTCAACTGCACGAGACTGTTCGCGGCGACGTCCACAACATTCTCCCGGCCGCGAAAAAAAGAAAACGCATATGCAGTATTATTAGATCACAAACAAAAACAATAAATGTAAGTAAGATATAATAGCACAGTATAATTAAGTTTCAGTGTCATCAGACTAGTTATGTTATGTCTGTCAGTAATTATTTATTTCTAGCGGATATAGTTTTGTGGTATTGGTCTTTGTAAGTATTTGCTCGTGCGAACTTGTTCAACTCGTCAAGGACTGTCTCTTCCGGTTATAACATATTTGCGACTGCGAGCTTCCAGTTACAACGTTGACTCGTAATGTTTCTAATCGACATCCCTAATCGTGTGCTCGTTGGATCCATGTAGTGTCACAAAATATGACTAAAACAACAGGGACACTCCATATTATTATTTAATCGTTTCGCGTTTGCAAAGTTTTATAATTTTATTAATTTTGGATGTGGATTCCTCTTCTACGAACATGTATTTTCAGCATGAGTCTACTTCATAAGCGTTATTTTTTTCCCCAGATTTTACAGAGTTACCTCCGCTCTGTTTTTAATATGTAAAAAAAGGTTGGAAATGTGTCACTGTAACAATCAGTGACGTCCCTTTTTGTGAGGAATGGACAGTAACTAGGGTGTGTGTGTATGTGAACTCTCAATGAAATTCTGTAAATTGTCCAATTATATGAACCTCTAAAGTAACTTTCCATTCATGTCTAACCTAAATAAAACCCAGGACTTCTACAAGTAAATAAAAACAAATCTTCCGATAGTTTCAATGTGAGTTATAATAAAAACTATCCAATGACTAAATTAAGAAACAAAATATACCTACCCAATCATGCCACATAAAACATTCATACATAATCATTTTGATTTAATTGCAGTGTGTTTCAAACAAAATAATCCAAGTAAAATACTATTTTTATATAAAACAAAGACTTTCAATCTGACAAACACCCAGAGCACCACAGATAAAAGATGAAGTTGATTATGGTACAAGTCTTTCATGATTTTTTTTTAAAGAAATCCTTCTTTGAAAAAAAAACACTTTTTACTGAGAATAACATAAAACACAGCTACAACACAAAGAAAGATCACCACAGCAAAAAATAACTCAAATTTCTGAAACTTTGTGAAAGGTGTTTCGCACAAACAGCTTCAATGTTCTCTTGGGTCATAACATTTCTGGAGAAATGATGAACATTGGTATTAAGAGATAAAGCAGATGCACTGGTAGTTACTCTGCCTCCCAACCCTGCATGCCGGCTTTATACTTATGCAATAACTCATCAGAAACTGGCTACCTGCACACAAACACTGAGATTTCAGAACATATTGTATATGGATTTGAGCCAATATATTTAATAGTTTCTGGTAGCACAGCCACAAAATTTGTTTGGTGTGGGATTTTTGTTCTATTTTACTGTTGAATACTTGAGCTAGTTTGTAATAATTTTAGTTTGTGTTGTTAAGGTTTAGAAGAGGTTAACTTTACCCTTACCACTAATTGTGCAGTTTATCGAGCCAAAATAATATCGAGGGTATGTTATGGTTAATTTCGTGTTTGAACAGCAGTGGCGAATACCTTGCTTTGAAAGTTAATTAAATCCCACTAATTTAATGGTTAAAATCTTAACAATATCGTTTCATGGAATTCACCAAAGATTTCTTGTGCTTTTTGTAGCTATAGAAGCATTTTGATTATATATCCTACATATTAAATTTTAACAATTGCATTGCGTATGCTAAATAACAGTTTCCACTAAATGATGGGGCGAGATGGCAATGTTCTAGGGGTAACTTAAGTACCCAATCTTCATGAAACATGGTTGAAACAGTTTGCCGAGTTCAGAACTGTGCCATGTTCAGTTACAAACTACGTTTATATTTCAAAATAGAAAAAAATAGCTTGTCAACACTCTTTAGGTCATATTTCTTGCACACTTTTTCATGAAAGCTTTACATTGACCGTTATATTTCTATGACATCTGCTTATGTTAGTTGTTGTGTTACACGTGTATTGACCTTTTAATAATAGGTACACGTTTATAATTACATAAACTCATGTGGGCGGCATAGGGCCATGAGGACATTCGTGTTTATGCTTATGGGAGTCAAATATGTTTCCTACCTTTCTAATTATTGAATGATTCGTTTGTTTTACAAGTATCACTCAAACATGCTAGTTGAGTAACTTAGAAAATTATACACGATTCTTTGTAATGTGACATTAATGTATGCAATAAAAGAGTTTTGATTGTTTAACTTTAAGCCACGACTAATGGTCAATTAAATAGTATATGAGTTATTGGATTCACATTTTACATTTGGTAATTTTTTGATTTACTGTCTTCATATAAAAGTAACTGGGATGGTTTGAAATGAGACTATAACTACTAGATTTGAAAGTATTAACTATAAATAATAAACACATTAAATCAATATATAAATATATATTATACAAATTAAAAATGAAACGCATTTGGACTGCAAAAGATGATGCACTAAAATCTCACGTTTGCCATTGCGCAAAAACATCAAGAGCAGTAAGCATAACTATTGACAAATGTACAATGATAATGTGTATAATGCATTTATCTGAGACCATCAAGACAGTGTTTCAAACTACCTTATAACATACCTCACTATTAAACATTACAAAAAGATGTGAATCCGCTTTTCTGCTTCCCAGTCTGCCTAATACCTGTTCTGGCCACATCATAGATCGGTTTGCAATAACTGTGTTAGAAAAGTTTCATGGACTTTCCACCTAGTACCCGCAAATTGTTCATTTTAATGGAAAGGGATTTCTCTTTACGAATACTCATGACATTTAAACTAAACACAATTTCTATGTTAAATATAATAATCTACTGATTGCGTGTTTGTAAACGAATATTTCTTCAGCTAAGATCTTTGCAATCGTTCTTGTTAAGTAATACTTAAAACAAAAACTACACTTAAAAATATTTTCACAATTGATGCTTTCAGTAAAATGCATATAATAATTGAGATCGAAATCAAAATGTCGCACAGTCAGACAATGTACTAAATAACACACTTATTCACGTAGTAAGCCTTCCAAGCCTCACCGTTATCACGTCAGTTGATCGCATGTGTTCTGTAGAAACTGAGGTTGGTCATAATTATTGTTTCGTGTACAAAAGCTATACTTTACAAGCTTGACTGTTGGCCCAGGAAATGGCTTGTGTCTTTTAATCCAAATAAAACTGAATTCATTTTTTATGTCAAACACCTTATCCGGAGACGCGTTAAAACTGCAATTTCAAAATACCGTGCTATCATCATCAAACACCCATAAACATCTTGGGGTTACATTAAGTTCAAATGCCAAATGGTCTGACCATGTAATTAATGTGTTTTATTCCTGATCAAAGTAAATAAATGTTCTTCGAAAACTTAAAAATATATTATCGAAAAGCAGCATACTTAAACTCTATCGAACCTTTATGCTTCCAATCTTAGAGTATGCTAGTGAAATTTGGGACGGTTGTACTGAATATGAAAGCAATAGGCTGGAAAAATTACAATTGGAAGTTGCTAGAATTGCATTTGGGTTACCCCTTTTCTGTAGTAAAGAGAACTTGTATAAAGAATCTGGTCTTGAACCCTTAGCCTCGAGGAGAAAAAAAGAAAAAAACTATTAACATTTTATAAAATTCACTCTCATTTAACACCCTCTTATTTATCAAATCTACTTCCACAACATGTCGGTAGTATATCAAATTAAAATCTTAGAAATCAAGGAAATTACTCTTTGCCCCAATCTCGATTAACTTCATACAGTATATCGTATTTTCCATCTACAATAAAATTGTGGAATTAACTTTATATAGACACAAGAGAAAAACCTACAATATCTTCTTTCAGATCAGCGATAACCCCACAGCCATCTGTGTGCCCAAAATACTATAATATAGGCAATAGAAAAGTAAACATTGCTCACACAAGACTTAGAAATATGTGTAGTAGTTTAAACTACGATCTTTATAGATCAAATCTAATCGTTGATCAATCTTGTTCTTGCGGAGCTCCTTGTGAAAATGCGCGGCATTACTTTTTTGAATGTTTAAACTTCGCACACATAAGAGGACTAACTATAAGCAAATTGAACCATAACCTTAATGTTAAATTGTTGCTATGTGGTGAACCCAACATGTCTTTGGATTTTAATGAAATGGTGTTCAGAACAGTACAGACATTCATAGCAGGCTCAAAAAGGTTTTTAATTTTGTATAAAATTGTCAATAACATGCATACAATGGAAGATAACTATTCTCCATAACTTTACAATTGTTAACCTACTTTCATGTTTATTAATCTGTGTGTAATTATCTTATATTAACTGATTATGTTGTTGAACTATTAATAATGTGTTTTAGTAAATTATGTTATATAATTATCTGGGAGAGGATCCAGATAATGTTGCAAAAACTTGTAATTCAATCCCATGCATATTTGATGCAATTAATACGTTTAAACTAAAAGCTATACTGCAGATGTGAAATAATCGTTGATATACATTAAGTGTAACATTGTGCAATGATTCTTCCAGCAAAACGAAGGAAAACATCGTATGTTGCTTCGAATACATTTAGTTAAATTTAAATTGAACTCATTGTCAATGTTTTCGCCGTCTATGCATATAAAATAATGACAAATAAAAAGAAGTATAATATACAGTTCGGTAAATAACTATGTTTGTATGAAACATAGAACAAATAACATTAAAGCACCACACGAAAAGTAATTCCATACAAATGCAACAACATTAATGGTTAATTTAAAACAGTCCAAAGATGTATAAAGCTTGTTTGGTGTAACATTGAGTAGCTAAATGGATTTGCCACAGACAAACTTGTCTTAGGCATTATGCCCTGTCCCATATCTGCAATATGTAACCCGTCTTAAACAAGAACGCGTTTTGCTCTGTTGGGAATGCTTCTGGAGAATCCCGTGCGTAATAAGGATGCCGTAACTATAATACGGATTCCGTAAACCATAATACGGATGCCGTGTACCAAAATAAGGATGGCCTAAACCATAATAAGAATGCCGTAAACCATAAAAACGATGAAGTTAACCGAAAAAGAGATGCCGTAAACCTCACTAAGGATGCCATAATCTTACTTCGGATGCCGTTAACCATAATAAGGATGCCGTAAACCATAAGAAGTACACCCTACATAAAACTGAGTGAACGCCATCGTTTTTAAAATCAGCGTTATTCTTACTTGGCAATCATATGTCACTAGACTATGTGAACAAATGTGACGTGACCAGGAAATATAATGTTTTGGTATAACTGAAAGCATTCGTTTACATTTATAAATACTTTATACTTAGATAATATCTATAAAAACAAATGACTATAAAATGAAATTGTACATCAAATAATTTACCATTATGGTATTTTAATTTTTACATACAAATGATGCTTGTATATATCCAAAAACAGTCAGTATGAAAAAGAGCATTTCTAAAACACACGTCTTTTGTGTGATTATATATGTCATTACGATTTAAGTCATATGGTATATAATATTCATGAACGGTATTTAAAATTCCAAATATATATAGTTGTTTGTTTACAAGTATTTGGATTCCAAGTAAGACATGGAACATTTTGCTCATATCTAATATATTAGAAATGATACATTCTAAGGCTTTGTTTCATCGTAGAAATATGAACACTCCCAATGTCTGGGAGCCTTTCCAAGAAAATAATACCGAAACAGCACGTATGAAGACGTTAGTGACTTATATATTTCTCTATTTAACTTTTCTGTATGTACTTTAAGACTAAATTTGCATTTACATTTATTTTTTAAAATGAGACATTTTTATCCAAATGACTCCTGATAAACCTTCGGCACCGTGTCATTTCTTTGAGAGAGTCTTTGGGTACAGCAAGCAATGTTTCAGAATGTCGGGCTAGACATTTACAATTTAAACGCTTAAATAAGGCGACATCAGAACTTGAGAGAGAAATAAAATCAATTATCTAAAGAAAATGCCTGGCAATAAACACATTCGATAATGTATTTTTGATTATATCATGTGCAATCACGAACGCCTTTTTTTCTAACGATTGAGTTTCTGATTCTGATATGATACATACATGTACATCGTTTGTAGTTAAATTAAATTTAAATTATGTATAATACAAATATAATAAATCATGAAAATATTTAAACACTCTTACGTTGATATTTCGGATTCCACATCAATGTGGTGTTTCAATAGCTCATCATAGATAGCGCCTATTCCCATTGAAGTGCTCTGGTGGCGATGAAACTAAGTAAACAAGTCAATGGCGCCTTTCAATGTCAGACATTCGGTACGGTATACGTCCTTTAATAAGTAGTTTTTCATCTGGTTCTGTATGATTATTTCGGAAAATGAGATACATTTAGTTTAATGGCAGAAAGTTCAAGAGTATAAATAAAATTGTATAGAAGTCGAAAAAAACAAGTCTGTTAATCTAATACACGATTTACAAAATCCATCTTAGGTTAACTAATATGTATGAGCCATGCTCTGTGAAACCGGGCCTTAATGCATGTACGAAAAGTGTCGTCCCTGCAGTACGCACATGCTGATCAGGAACGGCACTTGCCGTTTTTGTGGAATTTTTCGTTTAAAAGAAGTCTGTTCTTTACAAAATTCCAGGCTAGGTGGAAAGTGTCGACCCTGTTTAGCTTGTGCGAAAGTTACAGGCCTATCTGAGGAGACACGTTACGCACATGCATTACATCCCTTTTTCTCAGAGCGCGGCTCATATATTTGAAATATATTATATAAAAATATATTGCAGAATCAGGCACTACTGTGATCGTTGATGCGTGATTTATAATCACATATAATCACACATTGTATTTTGCAAACGTTTTTATGTGTTTTTTTAACTGTTTTTTTTTTCTTCGAAAAGTTCAACCAAAAGTGATAGCACGGCAAGAAATAGTTTTTTACTTCTTGTAAATATTTAACATTAACGATTTATATTGCAAATACAGTCAGGGAACCTTTCAATTTGTTGCACGCAATACCCTTAATCATGTAGAATATATTTAACCCATTTATGCCTAGCGTCTAGAAAAAAGGCCTTTGCAAACAGCGTAGACCCATGAGTCTCATTAGGATCTGCGCTGTTTGCTTAAAGAAATTTTTCTGTAAGAAATATTCTAAATATAAAAATATATAAACTAGACATCTCTAATTTTGGAAATAAATTGATCCAATTTAGAAGAATAGGAGAGTGTACTCAGCATAAATGGGTTAAATCATGTAGAATATCTTTAAGATCATCAGACAATTAAAAGTTCCGTTTTCTAAGACACACGTTCATAGCGTGTGTATTCAATGAGTATCATTTGGGAGTCCAGTGTCTTATTCTAAAACTTGGAATAATACAAAAATGAATATTGGAACTAATTATCAGGAGAGACATCCTTATTACCATTTGGCGTGTTCTGAGAGAACTGGGCAAAATGCTTGTGCGTAAATTGTCATCCCAGATTAACCTGTGCAGTCCGCACAGGCTATTCACGGACGACAATTTCCGCTTTTATGGAATTTTTGGGTTAAATGATGTCTCTTCTCTTCTTAGCAAAAATCCAATTTTGGCGGAAAGTGTCGTCCCTGATTAGCCTGTGAGGACTGCAAAGGCTAATCTGAGACGACACTTTACGCACATGCATTATGCCCAGTTTTCTCGGAACACGACACATGTTATTGGCTAGTTATCAATTGTCACAGCAAGAGAAAACTACATGCATAAATAACAAAAAAAAAACGTTGGGTAAAGACCAGTCGGCATCAATAGCCGCAGTCGCCGATCCCCGATACTTCATGTTGGTAATTGGAAACTTGACTTTATGTGTAGATTTAGTGTAAATATCGTTTTTAATGTCAAACAATCTAACTTTTACAACATTACATGTTCAGTGTATTTAAACAGATGCTTTAACGTGATTAATTTCATTAATTCCAATTCTGAACGCATCACAAAGTATGGTTAACAGTTTTATTTCTGAAAAGACCAATAGTCTTCATTTAATCGTATAAAACATGGCGGCGGTTGTGGTCACGTGCCTGATTACTGGCGGCGAATCACATCTCTGAACGGCCATCTGTAAAAAAAAACACATGTATCTTGCTTTTTTTATATGTTTATCTTTCATTTATTATGAGCCGGTTAACATTTAATCTGAACAAATGATTTGTATATTCATATTGTATTGCCGTATAGTTCGTTATGGTGCGATGGCCTTGCAATAACTTTCCAATGCGATGACCCAGCTTTGTTTAGTTGTGTGTGTTTGATGTATAGCTGAGTAGACAAGTACATTTGCTTAGTGTTTCGCTGTTTGGCAATTAGTCCGATGTCATTTACAAAATAACATAGTTTACATTATGGTTTCTCTCCTGACGGGGCAGCTAAAATGTGTTGCACTTCGAATATGAATGAACTAGAATTGATGCATGATACTTTATATTATATCATAATATGATTATCTGTATTACATTATGTAATTACATCGAATTTTACTCTCATATAGGTAATACCAATGTCAACACATAATTGCACACAAAATGTATTTGCACATTTAAAATAAATAAGTGTGTACATATTCTTTAGCTGGCTTGGAATGAAACTTCGAATAAAACTAAAAATAAACGTAAAACCTTCTGGTGCATGAAGACATCCGAGAAAAATCCTTGATAATGATGTCTGGGATGAATATGAGCATGTCTCTGCAATCAGCTTCATTACGGGCGTGTACATTTGAACCGTCGAACAATTGGTCATGACCTGAAAACATTTGTAAACTATAAACAAAAGGTTTCCATTGGTCCAAACATGTGTAGGCGGGGGCTTTTAAATTGTGTAGCAAATACATTGGATTGTTTAAAGCCAACGTTCTGGTATACATTCATGTACAGTGTATATTTACATCTTGGCAGAAATCCAGAACCAGCTTACTATTAGCACTTCGATGGTTTGCAAACGTGTATGCAATAAATCAATTAGATAACTAAAACAAAAAGTGCCGGTTTAATAAACACTACAAATATAAACCCCAATCCTTAACTCAATCATTAATTGACTTGTACTTACTTGTCGATATCTTTAACAGATAAATGTTCATTGAAATGTTCAAACCTTGTGGCCTGGTGCCCATTCACTTGGATTTGCAACTTGACAGTAGTCTAGAACGAGTGCTTCCGGTGTCGCATGGTTACCAGAACCCGGACACGACGCCGCAAGGTCATTGTGCGAAATGAATCCATCCGCTATGGCCGAAACAGTATTGTACTTCGAGCATGTAGGCGCATCTAAGGTTTAAAGGGGATGGTTTGTGGCGCAGTCACTTATGCGAAGATGCCTATCACACTGGTGCATACACCACTCAGTTAGGAAAGAAATATTCATTTCAGCATATGCTTTTGATTATTCATTTTTCGTTTGCGAAACAAAATATTAACGTTTAATTGCTAGCTAAAACTCTACCTTTGCTTATTAATATTTATGTTTTATGTTCCCGCCACTCAAAACAGCCCTTATAATTTCCTGTCAAAATATCCTAAATAATGTCTATATGCTTCGAGTAAACTTTTATCATCTTTTTAATTATTTACTACTGCAGTATCAAACGGTTCCGTCCAAATACCACTTTTAGTTTCATCAAAGCTTTTCAACGAGAAACAAACATGGCTGCCACACTTGACTTAAAATAAATGCACATGCATGATTGATCTTCGCCGATATTGTTATTATTTGTATTAAAACCATACTGATTGTTATTAATAAAAAGAGCTATGTTAATAAAGCATAAATAACAAAACAATGGGCCACAATGGCCCTAAAGCGCACAGATGAGTTCACGGTTACAAATTGTTAAAGACTTGACCACATGTCTGGTTTTGACACACTTGAACTTTATTCGAACATGACCTTAATATTGTTATGATAAGCATTCTGATACAATTTGATCAAGGTTAAGTTACAAATGTGGCCCTAGAGTGGAAACACGTTTTTAAGATTTGATCTGTTGACCCAGTTAAATAGACGCATATGATACTGATTCTAACTTTGCCCAGATATTGTTAAGATAAACATTCTGACGATGTTCCATCGACGTCTAGTCATAAACGAAGTCCCTAGTGTAGCACAGATTTTTTTTAAAGATTTCATCTGGTGACCTTGTTTCTAGACGCAGGTGACCCATATTCAAATTTGACCTAAATACTTAAAAAAAAAATCCAATTTCTAGCGTTTATTTACCTCCATATACATTACACATTGTATCGTTAGTTTGCATGTTAATTTGTTAGCACATAATATTGTTCTTTAAACAATTCAATAATAGAGGTAAAAAAAAACCATGCATTCCATTATATAGACACAATCATACATTTCACACACAGCGACACATACACAAATGCCATGTTATGATATGAAACCAGAAAACAGTTCGGACTTCAGAAAATTATAAACATTAATCAAACGTTTGGACTTCAGACAATTATGAACGTTAATCAAACGACCATGGTATTAAATATTTTAAGCAAACAACACAATTTGCAATAAGATTATTATACTGATTTACAAAAAGTTTTACAATTCCCCAGTTTAGTAGGTTTTTTTTCTTGATAGTTTGTATTAGATTGTATTTCCCATGCTAAGCCAAGATAATTATTCAGCCCACTTATTGAAGGTAATAGACCCTTTCACTTGCATACAAATATATACTTTTAAATTTCAAGGATAAGAATAGTTATATCAGTCATTTTAATGCTTGTATACCCTCATAACATTGTTTGACAGGAAATCTCTGTACATTTTGCATAATATGTGATTTTAAACATTCTACAACATAATGTAAAATTCTCTTTGTAAAAATGCAGTCCCAAAATAAATTTAATAGGGTGTCTTAATTTTTATTACAGAAGGAACATAACTTGTCATGAAGAATGTTCATTTTAAACTAGAAATGGCGCGGACGCGGCCGACGCGTATCCCCACGCCGCATTGATGTTATATTAAAAGGCAACTATGTGTGGGTAAGGCCTATGTTGGTGAAGCCCCGGGGTGGTTAATGTGGAAATGGATGGTTGAGATAGACCGTGTTGTCATAAGAGATGTTCAGTTTTAATTTGAAGTCTTTTGGTGAATAAATAAAGAAGTTATGCTAAAACAAAATTTTTGGTGGGCGTGGTCTATGTGGGTGGGGCGCCCCAGGGTTGGTTATGGGGCCATGCATAGTTGAGATTGACCGTATTGTCATAAGGGAAGTTAAGTATCAATTAGAAATGAATCGGTGTAGAAATGAAGAAGTTTTAATAAACGGCAATTTTGGGTGGGTGTGGCCTATGTGGGCGGGGCCCTGGGGTAGGCAATGTGGACATGGATGGTCGAGATTGACCGTGTTTTCATTAGAGATGTTCAGTATTAATTTGAAGTCAATTGGTGAATAAATTAAGAAGTTATGTTAACACAAAATTTTGGGTGGGCGTGGTCTATGTGGGCGGGACGCCCGAGGGTTGGT
Source organism: Dreissena rostriformis (assembly GCA_007657795.1). NCBI lineage: Eukaryota > Metazoa > Mollusca > Bivalvia > Myida > Dreissenidae > Dreissena > Dreissena rostriformis. The sequence continues at coordinate 117,250 of VMBQ01001706.1, forward strand.
TATGACCCATGCATAGTTGAGATTGACTGTATTGTCATAAGAGTTGTTCAGTATCAATTTGAAGTAAATCGGCTTAGAAATGAAGTATTTTATGTAAAATAACCTAAAGAAATGAGTGAAACTCTCTGACCCGGCCCCACCCAACCCCCCACTGGCCACTATCTTCTCCTACACTATGAGCACTAGAACTTTGAAACTTAAACACATGGTAGATATGAGCATATGTGCGACAGTGCACTATTTGGGATTTTGATCTGACCCCCTGGGTTAAAAGTTACGCCGCATGTTGTTAGTAAAATGAGTGAAAATGTCTGACCCGGCCCCACCCAAACCCCCATAACTTTTGACCAAGGGGTCAGATCAAAATTGCAAATAGTGCACTGTCGCACTTATGCTCAAAGGTACCATGTGTTTAAGTTTCAAGGTTCTAGTGCTAATAGTGTAGGAGGAGATAGTGGCCAGAACGGACGGATGGCGGAAATAACCATTTATTCCCCACACTTCCTTCGGAGAGCGTGGGGATAATAACAAAGATTTGGTTCCTAAGATTATGTGAACAATTCTTGTCTGGAACCACTGAGTGTATGTGTCTCTAGATATGATAAAAACAAGTGCATGCACTTTTGTCCATTAAACGTTATTAACAAGAGTATTTCATTTTGAATGGCAAGTGGGTATATCTGTATTATAGCTAAAACATTCATAAACAAGTTTGTTTTGATTATACCCAAATACTATGCTATTCAAGTAACGTGATATAAATGCACATTGCACATTTGGCTTTTGAATGAATGCAAGTCCTGATAATCTGATAAATGCCTTCACATTTCTGATTACACCTTCATAAATTAGGTAGTTAATACAGATTGTTTTAACAATTCTCCAGAATTGCACAATATATCTCTTGCATATCTAATTCCCCTATAATAAATAGTTGTATTATAAATTATATTCATACCTATCTTAAAATTGTGGTTGTAAAATAAGGCATATCAGGGGTGGTATTCCAGTAGATGAGGATACAAAATAATCTTATCTTATTTTTTTTCTTAACTAAGGATAAAATTGATATATTTGCTAAGTTGTATTCCGAGGAAAATCTTAAGTAAATCTTAATTAGGATTTGCCTTAAATCTATTTTATCCTTAAGTGGAACGAATGCTAATTTGCATAAATTTTCGGTTTTTACCGTTCTAAATAAAGTAACAGAAGTTTCATGTGCGCATGCGCGAACATTTGTTGCCGGACGATAATGTCAACAAACATGGCCGACATCGATAGCAAGAAGAAGCGGTCGGAAAACTTCAGCGCCAACGACTGCTTGTTGCTGGCTCAATTATGATCAAGTATATTTCGACCCGTTATGCTTATCTAAAAAGCAGATTCAATCCATGTTAGTATTAACAAACGTTATTTTTCATTATTCGTTATGGTGTAGCTATTAATTTCATAGTGTGCCTATTTTGACATATTTGCGCTCTTGTTTTGTACACACATATTTTTAGTCGACATAGTTAATATATTTGACACGAACATGCATTTACACTAACTTTTTATATAAAATATACACATTATAAAAATTTATTTTGAAACTGGTTAACTAAAATATGTCACAATAAGGCTATTTTGACAGATAAAAGTAGTCAATGTTTATGACAAAAAGACACAAAACAGATTTGCTTACAGGCATATTGTGGAATAATTGAGTTAACAAATGTCAGCTATTTTTTAGCATTACTAAAGTCTATAAATTCTTGATAAAAGATAGTTTGATTTCATATTTTCTAGCCTAAACATATTAAACCTCAAGTTTATTTATTGTTAGCCAAAGTTTGAAGTGTGGTTCAACTGTCATGTTTGATTGTGTTTAAATACATACATATATTAAAAATAAAACTCTATTACAGTTTGATATACAAAAATCATAAATTCAGCAATTACTACTGCATCAAAGAAGATTATGTGGGAGACTGTCTCTTTCATTTTCAATGTGAGGGCACAGTATCCGAGAGAGTGTATTGTCCTGCAGAAAAAGTGGGACAATCTGATACAGACCCACAGGGCCAAGTACAGGACAATCTGTTCGCACAAAACAGAAACAGGTTTGTACTTGTATCAATAATAAATTTAAATAAACTTAAGGAAAGAAACCAATCCCCAAGGTTTGGATTATGTAATATTAGGAGTTTTTTTTTTGTTCAACAGTAAATTTTTTTGATCCTTATTGTATACCCTAAAAAATCTGTCTTATGAGCAATATTTCAATATTTTTTTTATCAAGTAACCATTATATTATTCAACATTTTTTTGTTTTAGAGTTATTGATAAAATATCAAATGTTTGTTCAAAAATATTAAACATATATAAAATATGCCATGAAACCCTCAATTAATCACCCAATATACACAAAAGAAGTACTATACTGCAGGTGGTGGAGCTGTCAACACTGTCCTGGGGCCTGTAACAGAGGCGATCATGAACGTTGTGGGCAGAGGTTCGTCCAACTATGTTGGAATTGGCGAACGCACATTTGACAGCGGGTTCCTTCAACTGGATGCATTTTATTATAAGTTAAAATTTTAGACAAACATTTTTTTATTAATTTTTTTATAAATGGATACCTGTTGTAGGCGCTCTGACTACCTGGCTGTGGATTCAGATATGGTGTTAGCAGACATTCTGAACATGCATATCCACTGTCACCCAGAATGTGATATCTGCCTCTAAAGGGAATATGCCCGTCTGCAAACATCTGGCGTAGACCACTGTTATTGAGCATTCTGCTGTCATGCACACGTTCAGGCCAACGTGCAACAATATTTGTGATTTTATGAAAAGCATCAATGACAATTTGTACATTTATACTGTGAAAACCTTTTCGGTTCACATACACTGCTTCATCTTCTGATGGCGCCTTTATTCGCACATGAGTTCCATCAACTAACCCCACCACCCTTGAAAATCGGGCAATTCCATGAAACTTTTCTACCTAAACATCAAGCTCTTGAATGGTGGTAGGCAACTTAATAAATCTGGTTACAAACTGGTGAGATGAAAGATGTTGTGTAACCACATTAATTAATTTAGAAACGGTGGACTGTGAAACATGGTGTATGTCGGAATTATTCAACTGTATGCCACCAGTGGCCAAGAATCTTAAGGTCAAAAGGATTTTTTCCATAGCAGAGAGACTATTATGTCGGCGAGTTGCTGGCTGTATTCTTGGGCCCAGTAATTGTTCGAGAAACATCAACCCATTTCTATCAAATCTATATCGTTCCAATAGTTGACCATTTCTAAGAAGATTAACTGTATTTTCTCTTACTTGCATGATTTTCTACAAAAAAAGGACAATACAACATTATTATTAAATAACGATAAAATATAAAATTCACTTACCTGCATTTCAACACGGATCTATATACGCTCCGTGATTTCAATTAAAATCCAATGGAGTTTTTTATCAATTCTCAGAAGTGCCAGTGCTTACTTGTATATAAAACACGTCACTTTCAGAGAATGCATTCATTTATTAATATCCATTATCCCTCAATAATATTACACATCACACAATGTCAATACACAGCAGTTAAACCCTTCCAATCTTTGTACAACAACATAATGCGTGTCACAATAACGGGTATTTTGTCAACAACCATTTCAAAATGGGTGGGGTAATTTCATTGACATTGAAGATAAATGTAATATGATTAAAATGAATAAAATTCAAATGGCTTTATAACTTGCAAACACTATCATAACAACAATAAATAACCACAATGTTTAGCTCTTTTCATTTTTTCCTGAACAATGAACGATTGGAAACGTTATTTTCGCAATAAACCATAATGTGTTTACTACTTTCACATTTTAACAAAGTGCAATCATCACAACACAGTTTTGATTTAACAAGCGAAGATAACCGACTATCTATAAATTAACTCGAGTTGTCGGGGGTACTTACCAATAGAACATCGCTCTTTATAAAAAGTTCTCTTAAATAGCTCGTCAATATTAAAAAACGTGTCTTTAAAAATGTTTAAGGAAAAAACGAACAGTTTTAAGGAATTTCTTTATATAAGAAATGTATGGAATACCACAAGAAATTTATTAAATATTAAGGAAACACTGCCATTTTAAGTGAAAACTTATTATTTAAGGAAACTTCCACAAGATAAGAAGATACTGAAATACCACCCCTGATATCTTCATACTTCCTGACATTTTGTTTATTAATATACTCAATATAACATGTAAGGAAATCTCTCCAAAAAAATATTTTTTACTTATCATTATTTTTTCTGTTTTTTTTTTTCTTAAATTTAACATTTTCTTCATTGAGTTTACCAGTTGGAAACATGTTCCATTACTTGTTACAATTTTCCTTAACCTTGTCATTTTCATAGGTTTTTGAAAAGCATGTATATCAGTCATGGCAAATCCTCCGTCATCATATGATTTAATAAAAATAGTTTGTTTACTTTTTGCTGGTCCATCCCATACAAAATTCGAAAACAGGCTATTTATTTGTTTTAAAACTTTCACCTGGACTAGGAAGAGCTATAAACAGGTGTGTAAACAGGGGAAGTTATAGTGATTTAACCACAGTAATCTTTCCTTGGGGTGTTACATTTCTTCTTTTCCAAAAAATATGATATTGTGCAGCTTTTCTCGTTTACTTGAGAAGATTTCTATCATTTTCTTTAAATCAAGATCACATAATATTCATAAAACTTTTTAAAAGTTTGTTGTTCCCCAGACCAGTTTTTATTTAGTTTTTATTAATTTTATGCTTAGCATTTTGGAGCAAATCAATATATGGTTTGTTTTGTCATAATTGATTTTAAATCGAGGAAGGTTATTTAACAGATCAAGGGTAGCATTAAGGGAAACATCTGTGCCAGCCAGTAAGAGAGATGTATCATCAGCAAACTGAGAAATTTTTATATTCAATATTTGTTATCACTATTCCTTTAATTGCATTATTTTTTTATTATTTCAATTGACAAAATTTCAGCACAAAAAAAATAACAATATAGGAACTTGTTGGATCTCCGTGTCTGCAGCCTCTTTGAATTGTAATACATTCTGATAAAACCCTATTGAGTTTAATTGCCGTCCATCCGTTTTTTCGCTGTTGTATCAACATTAAAATAATCGATTTTATTTTCTTAAAACAAATGGCCTGAATAATGTCATGATAAACATTCTGGCCAAGTTTCATAAAGATTGTGAAATAAATGTGGCCCTTAAAGTGTGAATAACTTTTGTCTATGCTTTAACCAGTTGACCTAGTTTTTTCAACACAGGTGGCCAACATTCATTCTCGGCCTAGACATTGTCAAGATAAACATTTTGTTTAAATGGGCCAACAAATAAACAAGACTGAATGTAGTTAAAATAATTTTTATTATACTAACACATTATCAATGTCAATACACAACTCATTATATACAATTCAACATATCAATGAACATAAATTTATACAAACGTTATCAATAATAAATTTATTTGGGCAATGGGAGCTATGTGAAGCCGAGGCCTTTCGCGTCAGTTATCGCTTAGAACTATAGTAGAACGCATAGAAACAGTTCGTCGGGTACAGTAGAAAGAGAGGTGTCCTTGTCCTGGAACTGCGGTCCCTGCGTTCAAAGGGACCAAGAAGTGCCCTGCGTTCAAAGGGACTAAGGAGTGCGAGAGACAGCAGCGGTCTTCGCGAAATGTGGTCCCTGCGTTTAAAAGGTACCAAGAAGTGCGAGAGACAGCAGTGGTCTTCGCGGAGTAAGAAGTGCGAGCGACAGCAGTGGTCTTCGCAATATAAGAAGTGCGAGCGACAGCAGTGGTCTTCGCAAAGTAAGATCTATATGGGCAAGTTTGAGGTGACATGTGCGAAATATTGGCTAGTAATTGCCGTGAGACTAAAACATCTACACATTGCATAGTAGTTCCAAGGTACGGACATTTGAAATTTGCACTTGACACAATCGGAATATGATATGTATAGATGTTATTGAAGGGGCATAAGGTCCGAGTGGTGCATAACGTCCGCTTCGGGTTGGCCACAGTACACAGTGCCCTATTAAGCAGAAAATATACCTATATAAAAGGCGGAAGGGGAGGGATGGCGAAAATTTTAAAGTTGAAATATTCCTTCAAAGATTATTAGATAACACTGAGAACTGAAATGTGCTGTAGCAGCAGCATCCAATGAATGAATGAATGAAATTGCAAAGTGGTTACTGATAAGCCACTTATGCAGGGCAAGTGCCCTATATTGTAGATAAGTACTACTACATGCAATAAGGTTTCTGCATTTACACATGCTAATGATAGCACCTCTTAACCAGATTGTAAAATTTACTATAAGCAAAATAAAGCCAAAACATATATAATTTTCAGACAGCAAATCCCAGACACATTAAACATAATCACCTTTATGAATATCCTTACCACCGTTACAAGCTAATTAAAAACAGATCAAATTCTGAATATATTAACAACTTATAGCAATAGCTTTTAACAACATGAATATGTACACAAATATCGAGAGTATGAGCGATTGGTTGAACTCACGTCATATTTCTTGTATAGTTATATTAATAACTTACTTGTTTTGGAATGTTGCATTTAACCTTCGATTTTTGGATAAGCACTCTGAACACTGAGTACATCCAATAAAAGAGTTGAAAACGTTAAAATAAAATATAGGAATCATGAACGTTGTTCGCTTAACATCAGCCATGTAGGACTCCGTATCTTCAATTGACGTTATCTTATTTGTAAAACGCCGGCTGTCGCCATTGGATTTGCACAATGTTCATCTGCTACTGCAACTTCTGTCTGGAGGGAAGTGTCTAAGTTCACTTATTGAAGTAAAACATACAGTTTCCGGTGCTTTTACGTTTGTGAGAATGGGTTAAAAAGACTTAAATATGTTTGTAAACCATTATAAAAATCAATAACGTGCATTCTTTCAATAATAATAACTCGATATATTTGGACTCACTGTTCACCACGTCAGTTGATCACATGTATTCTCAAGGAAATTACTCATATTTGTTTGATCATTTGTTTAAAATATTATATTTAATAACTAAGAAAATACTCAAACAGGAACCGTAAATCCAAAAAGAAGGTTTTCGTTTTTGTTGAGCCGAAAAATATGGCCTTAATTTTCTTGCTTACATACGGAACTCTTATTTAAAGATGGATAACTATTTATGAAGTCGTATTATTGGCACACAACACGATTTGCTTTCATTCAGAAAATTGAAGAAGATAAGCCTTTTGTCTCGGAAACAGTGCGATGCATAAATGCTGTATTAAGAAGTGGTTTAATACATAATTTAAATTTAACTTTCAGTTTTGTTTACAAAGTGTTACATTGTGGACTAATTGACGTTTCTCTTGTTCCGGTTATTTAAAATGTCCCAGGCTTTTTAAGCTATGTCCTGAAAAAAAAAAGCAAAGTGTCAAATCATGGCTTAATAATCCATATAAGTTGATGATGTCAAACTCACATTTCAAGAAAATGAGGTCACGTTCTTTTGCCATTATTGACAATAAATGTTCACAAGCTTTTTAGGCTGGTTCTATGCACTGAAGCCATTTTGGTAAACGTAATATTATGCACCTTTTTGAATGACGCATTTTAAAAATGGCATACAATTAAACTAGACGGTACTGATTAATTGAGTTACTTGAGTTTAGTTTATTAGAAAAATAAAACTCCGTTATCATTAGATAAATTGTTATCGCTTGTTTCACACAATAAAGGACACTAATTACGTTACAATTCTTAACATAGAACTGATAAAAAGCTATTGTCATCGACTTCAAACGGGCGATGAACAACATGGCCTCAAACGTAAAAATAAATTAACGCTCTTGGTACACATATTCATTACCTTAAGTTTTATAACGTATGTGCTCTTGTTGAAAAAAGCTTTCGATTTCGCGAAGTGAATCTTTGACTAACTCTTACACTCATGGATTTTGCTAATTAAAGCTGGAAAGCTTACTAACATCACAATACTTTCTTTTTAGACATCCAGACATCGTAAAGCTACTTTAAACAGAAATGGATTTATTATTTCGGTATAAATACATTCCGTTTGTCGTGATCTATGCGACAAAAGACGCAATCTGAAATGCAAAACAAAACCAAGGTAGGTAAATACTCAAGCAAAATGGGGGACCTATATAGGAATGGTTTAAAGGAGTAAATTTATTGGACATTTTTCGAAAACTGAAAATGTTGAAACTTACAAAAAGACGATGTTCATTATCCTCGTTAATCATCTTTACGTGTAACATTGTTCACCGATTCCACCAGTAAAAAAGGGGGAAGCATCATGCGTTACTTCGAAAACATAATATAACGCGGTAAATTGAACTAACTAGAGACGGATTCGACGTCTGTTCATTCAAAATCCATCAAAACTTATTTTTATGTTACTATTCGCGCTTTTTGGATGTTCAAAAAATGTTCTTGAAAGGAATTATCCCATACAAACTTGTCAACAGGCATTGTACCTTGTGTCTGCAATGCGTCATTGCTTAAACAAGAACGCGTTTTGCTTATTCCAATGTCATATTACGTGATTATCAGATGGCGATTTGAAAATATGTCGATGTGAGCTGCGACAGTCTCTACGAAATGTCATTTGCGCATAAGTGGGACGGCATTATCGAAGAATTCTTAGATATGTCTTTACGCAGAGAGAAATATGTACGCAATGACGGATGATAAATAACAGGAATTATATAAAACAAGATGTGTTTGTGAAACACCATGCCCCCCATATATTTTAACTTTGACCTTGAAGGATGACCTTGACCTTTCACCCTTTAAAATGTGCAGCTCCATGAGAAACACATGCTTGCCAAATATGAAGTTGCTATCTTCAATATTGCAAAAGTTACAGACAATGTAAAAGTTTGACGCAAACAAACCAACAAATAGATAGGGCAAAAACAATATGTCCCAGTATAGACTGGGGGACATAAAAAAGCAAACATTTATGACAATTGATTATCATACAAAATATCTAAATGAATATTGTTTTTGTACATATTGCAATACTTTGATGCAATTCACAACATAACTAATTGTGAGTGTTGTCCGTGTTTTTAGAAGCAAAGTAACACGTTCCAAAACACGAGCTTAGAAGGCAATTAGAACATGTATTTTGAAAGGGATTTCAAATGTGTATCTTGTTGGAGACATGGGTCATATCCGCAACAAATATCAAACATTATTTTTTCAAATTGTAATTGCCAAGTTTTATGCTCTTTCCACCTTATTTAAAATTACAAGTCCGTAACAAAAGTAGTGATAACGTTAGCTATCTAAAAATTGCATCACCAGATCGCACTCAGTAAGTAAGACTGGTCAGCAAATTGTGTCAAAAACTGAATAAAACCAACGGAAATATGCACAATCAATGTTGAGCACATCCCTTAATTTTGACTGACACAATCGTTTTCATACACAAGATTATAACACTGAAGACTTATCATGTTTCACCCCGTCAAATTTGCTGTGTTTCCACTTACATCGCGAAAAATGAACTCTCCTTAAAAATGAATAAAATGAATACCATCACTAGTTATGACGTAAGCAATGGCTGCGCTGCTGCAATCATGTGCGCATTTAATATGTGGAAAAAATGTGTTCAAGATCTTGTTTGAATCATTTGATAATGCACAAGTTCGTGTTCCATGCGGCCTATTAAAATTCCCTTTTATATTTGGAAAATGTTCAGTGTTTGTAGCAGAAAGATGTCACTTTTTTGTATATTAGCCTTAGTTATGACGTTCTTTAACTAAATGATAAAAAATGAATGAACAAAAATGCTAAAATGACAAATGTTTGTTTCGCATTATATCAGATCAGTCTACCCAATCAATGTCACGGCTCTTTATTCACTGGCGCCACAGCTACTTGTGAGATGGTGCTAAGGATCGGAAGGTTTTAAAATAAATGGAGAAATCTTTAGGGTGAGTAGTTTTTATATGGGGTTTTCAACGTATTTAGCATTGGTTTACAAAATCGGGCTATATAGTGCAATTCAGATTAAGTCATCCACAAATGTACAGAAACGTAAAATTATAACTCATTTTGAGACGTAAGGATCTGTGTGAGTTGTTACATGATGGAGATTATAAAAGCTAATCGAAGTGTTTGCCTGTGTGACGATATCAAACGAATGCTTTTACCATACACAAGTTGCTGCATCACCAAAAATACTGGCTTCTTTCCGATCTAATAGATGCTTTTGAATGAACACGTCCGGTCTTTTGCGCCATTTTGGAAGTACCCTTGCTCGTGTACTATGGCATGTCAAAAAAGAGGTGGATCCCGTGATTAAAGTGTGAAGGTAAGTGCAGTGTTTCCGCAAAATTGTATGGAAATTAAGCAGTTTGGTGTCGTGTACCCGTGTTCTATAATAACAATACCGTTTGATATTCTAAATAGTTTTTATTGACAAAACTTTTGTTAAGTATACTCAGATTTAATTTATATTTTTATATATTTTGCCTGAACAACCAATACTAGAAAGATAAAACGCGCAAATGCTTGTTTTTAAAAGTTGTGACAAATAAGTTCAAATACATGTTTTTTAATTAAGAGCATTGACTTCAACGTCAAAAGCGCACTCTGGTGATATTGTGATGTATCATTTTTAATTAAGATCTCAGACAAGCCTTACAACAAATCTAGCGAATTCCGTCGAGTCTAAGGTTTAATGGAGTACATGTTTATTAAAAATTGCCTGGCACACTAATGCACTGAAAGGTCGGGCTGTACTGTAGATATTTCCGATGATGAAGGCTACACAGCTTAATTGTGCGACAGCTTATATTCTCAGAAGCGTTTTATCAATAACAACAATTCAAATAATTAGACCACATACATCGTATAGAGTTACCAGGTTCCGCCTTTTTATCGATACATTGATTATATGGACATATTCTTATATTGTCAACAATTTTAAAATTACAGCTGCATACAATGAAGGGACTTTTATTTATCAACCTTTTTAATATATAACGACCAACGTATTAATAGTAATACAACAAAATGATAACAGCTTCCGTTTAAAATATCTTGTTTTGACAAACGACAACCTGCTTGGGCACGGCGTTGCAATGATGTTTCTCGTCATCGAAGAACTAAATGCACGAAGATGATAAGCAGAGACTAAGTGTAGTTAGAGTATTTTAATTGCACTCCTGCTGCTTACTAGGTCAAATAATATAAATTCATTTATTAACGTTGACATGAAATTTTGTGAATGCAGAAAATCTGTCATTTTCTTTTGATCTTAAATTCGGGGATTGTTTTTATAATCTCTGATAAGAATTCGTACTTAATTTTGCGCTGGAAATTTAATTTCGGTGTTGAGAGGACTCATGTAAATCCAGGAAAATAAGTGTCCGAAGAATAATATTAGTTGTACGGTATTATTAGTTTTATCGTATATGTCTCTTGCATGACGATATTCTGGAATTTTTAATGTGTGATCTTTAATTTTTAAATTTTGTCGACAAAAAAAGAAGACGCTTGTATTTCTCTTTACATAGCGTCAGGATGGCTCAGCAAGTTGTGCTTCGGTTGCTCTGGATAATACAAAACTATTCAGAAATGTAATTGTTATTTAATTGAATTGATATTCTGTTTAAGGCTTAGTTAGAGATTGAAATGCCTTCAAAACGTTTCGATGTGGCAACCCTAGCTTTAATCATTTTTTGATTTAATGTCGTGGTGTATGTATTATCCCCAAGTTTATAGAAAATACAAGACAAGAGGATTGTTACATAATTTGTCTTTGCTTGATGTTCTGAGGTTTCGTTTTCCTATGTTTAGAGTTTGATCTTTAAGATGCCCTGCGGCATATTTATTTCAGCATTTTCTGTCTGACAACACTCTTTGTCCCAGTTAATAAATCATTTCTATTTTTAGTTATATGTATACATATGTACTAGACGTGACGATGAGTTGTGCAATGGATTTCTTGGGCAGATGCAATACTCGTCCAATGTAGACGTACCAGAAAGCCATAACTCTTGTGTAAATATCATTCAGTCTATTGCCATAACGCCCGACGAAGTAGTTTATGCCTTTAAAAACATTAAATTGGGTAAAGCGTCTGGTCCAGATGGGATTGACAATCGAATCTAACGTGAATCTTCGCAACAGTTAAAAATCCCAATTTGTAATCTCTTTAATGCAAGTTTGACTCAATGTAAAATGACAGATGCTTGGAAAATTGCAAATGTGTGTGCAGTATTTAAAAAGGGCGACCCGTCAGTAGCGTCTAACTACCGACCAATATCTCTACTAAATACTCTTGAAAAGGTTTTCGAAAGGATCCTTTATAAACATATTTTTAATTTTCTTCGAAGTAACTCGTTTTTCACACAATATCAGTCTGGCTTTACCCAGGGTGATTCAGCCGTGAACCAATTAACTTATATTTATGACACATTTTGTAAAGCCCTTGACAACGGACTCAAGGTTAGGGTCGTTTTCTTTGACATCAGTTAGGCCTTCGACAAAGTCTGGCATAAAGGACTACTATATAAGCTCCACTCTGCTGGTATCAGAGGAAACTTATTGAATTGGATAAGTAACTACCTATCAAATAGAAAACAAAAAGTTGTACTTCCAGGCACCGAATCTCATTTTGCTAATATATCGGCCGGAGTCCCCCAAGGTTCTATTCTCGGTCCCTTGATGTTCCTAATTTACATAAATGATATTGTTTCTAATTTACGTTCGCGCGTCAACCTTTTCGCAGATGATACAAGCCTGTATATGGTTGTAAATTCTCCTGTTGAAACAGCGGCTGTTATGCAAGCTGATATTGAACGAATCAATTCGTGGGCTGATCAGTGGTTGGTTAAATTTAATCCAGCAAAGTCAGAGTCGCTATTAATTTCCCGAAAACTAAATAGACCAAACCATCCAATTTTAAGTATGCAAAACACACCTATTCCAGAAGTGAAAGTCCATAAACATTTAGGAATTTTTATAGCCAACGACTGCTCATGGCACGAACATATAGCATACATAAAGGACAAAGCCTGGAACCGAATAAATATTATGCGCCGCCTCAAACATACTCTCGATCGGAAAGCATTAGACATTATATATTGTTCGTTCATACGACCAATAATTGAATATTCCGATGTAGTTTTCGATAATTGCTGTCATTATGAAAAAGATGACTTAGAAAAAATTCAAATAGAAGCAGCACGAATTGTATCAGGTTGTACCAAACTTGTCTCGATTACTGAGCTCTACAGAGAGGTTGGGTGGGAAACATTAGATACTCGGCGCCGAAAACATAAACTTGTTCTCATGTATAAAATTACAACAAATCTTACGCCTGCTTACCTTAAATCTATTGTACCGGACACAGTCGGAGCTAACAACCCCTACCCATTACGAAATGGAGACGACATCAGAAATGTGACGACCCGAACTACAACATACTCTAATTCATTTGTACCATCAACCATTGCGGAATGGAACAAGCTTCCTCTAGATACAAGAAATGCTGTCTCTCTTACTTCGTTTAAGCATCTTCTAAATATAGATGTAAAGAAACCAAATATATTATATAATTATGGTGAAAGGCGCCAACAAATGCTTCACTCAAGACTCAGAACTAAGTGTAGTTCACTTAATCAACATCTATTTAAGTGCAATATTGTACTATCACCCTTGTGTACTTGTGGTGCAATTGAATCGGTTTCTCATTATTTCTTAGAATGTCAACGATTTACACACCAAAGAGAAGTTCTTGTAAGCGCNTGTTGTTCTAGAGACTGGCTTCCCCTACGACCCTTTTATGGCCGATATGAAGTGTTATATGACATCAGTCCGAGAATTGCAAAAACCACCTGGTACAGACCGTTAATCGATCCTAGATGAAGGCTAGCAATCACCCTGAGAAATCTGGCTGCGGAAAGAAAGCTACCGGATATTGATATACGGTTTCCGGGTTGGGGTATTGTTCGGGATAAATTTGAGGCTTAATTGTCAGCTTATGCTGAGGACGCAACACGCTCCTACATAACCTGAACACTGACAGGCAATAACTGAACAGTTCACAGCGAAATGGCAATGTTCCCACATACACTGTGTGCTGTAGATGGAAAAAATGTGATTCATCAAAAGTATTCATACAAAACTTAGTGCGTGGCTAGTTATGACCAAAGGTTCATGGATTGAACAATTGTGTAGAGCACCACTTCGCGATTGTTCATGCCAGCTACCAAACCTCAAGCGCTTGCAGTAACAGAGATTAAGATTGCTTTAACAAGTTTTCAATATATACATAAAAGAAAAGCAAGCAATCCACAGGGCGGAGTCAATTTTTATTCCAGGGAAATAATTTGAATTATCTTTGTGGAGGAACACCAAACGATGTTTAATACCAAATATCAAATTTAAGAACCCTGTGGTTTCAGTTGTTTCACTACATACATACAAGGAAAATAAGTAATTCTTTATGACGGGCGAATTTCGAACCCAAAGACGTAATGTGAACAAACTTAGTAGAGGACCATTATACAATTAAGCATGCCAAAAACCATATCTCTTGGCATTTCGATTTCAGAAAACAAACTTTATTATGTTTCGCTTATATAAACTTATACCGAGAACAAGAAACCCGTACGACAGGGCCACTTGTGACCCCCGGGCATGACGTGAAAACATTTATTGGAAGACTACTTTCAAATGTAACACTAAGGATTGAACCAATGACCCTTGTAGTATCATAGAAGAAGATTTGTACTCTTATTTTCTATGTTAGTCTATGTGACCCTATGGGGGCATGATTTGAATAAATATACTAGAGACCCACTGTGCAATATTACATACCCAATATTACACTGAACTTTGCGGTTTTATTTTTTTGGAAAAGTTAACCTTAACAAAAACACCTTTTTTAAGATCTGGTGACCTACATATGAAGCGTACCGGAACGGTTTAAATAACTTTGAACGAGGTTTATCGAAGAATCATTCCTGTGATGATTTGTTAATATCCGCCCAGCAGTGTTGGAGGAGATGTTGTTTGTATGACCATTGTATGTCCAGACAACGCACGAATGATAATATGCCGTTCCAAAAGCTTCATAGTACATGTTTAGCTAATAAAAAGCATTATTTAATTGGATTTAAACTGACATTTCGAGCCTTGACTTTACATAACCATCTTATCAAAGATGTTTGTATAATGATTGTGTTCCTTACTGCGCAATCGAAGTGTGTGAAACTTCAATCATGTAAATTATATAATTGGCTTTAAAATCGTACGTCGCCGTAACGCTTTTATCGATTGCAGAGGACTAAGCATCAATATACGTCATATATGTATAATTCGCGTAAATATATCATTAATCTTTGAATTTTAATATAAACGTTTAGTTCTGTCCAATTGCCAGCTTTAATTTTATCAACATGATATTCTCCGAATAAATTAGCAGCCTCGTGCTCTAGATATCAATCCCATTTATACAACCTAATTATGTAAGTTTCATCTTTTCTTTACTACTGCTCTATTATTCTGCGTCATGTGCATTGGGAGCGGCGATAAATAAGCTAATTATGCCGGCAATAACATCATTATATGGTCGCAACACCATTACATTACGATCTTTAGTTGAATTGATATCTTGTTTATACTCAAATAACAGTAAAAGACGTCGCATACTGATTAATACACGTGTTAAAATAGTGCAATGTGTTATTCCTACGGTATTCGGCTTCAAATTAAGCCCGAAGATCTGAAGGGCGACGCGAAATGTTGAAAGTTAGAATATATACTCATATCAAGCTTTGTTTTTAATTATTTAATTTGTTTATTTCATGAATGTCCGTTTGACTTTTCCGGATTGTCTACACTTTTTCTTGTGTTAAAACATGTTTACAAAATAGAGTTTGTAACACAACTAAAAACACAATTTTTCTTGTTGGAATTAGAACATATTTCGTGTTATTGAAAAAACAAATGAGAATAGATGGTGAAAAACAATTCCAGTATGGCTTATGAAAACTGCTCCTTATTTATTGCCGAAGAATCGTTACTATAGTACGAGCAGCGAATTCCAAGCTGACGAACAAACGAGGAGATTGGTTTCAGCACTTCAGTAAATACATATGAAGCTAAAGATACTCAAACCAACCAACTTAAACATACGCATATTCAAATTTTCTTTCAAAGACTTTTGACTATATGGATTAGTATGGATATGCAAATAGGCATGTATCATATTAACTGGGACATAATATCAGCCTTTTGCAACAGATCTAGAACCACCATAAATGTTTTTTCATAGACATGATTTTTTTTAACAAGAATATTGTTCCATTCAAATTTATTACTGGTCGATATTTATTTGATAGTTCTGAACAATACTCAAGCTAGAAATAAACTTAACAAAAGCGTAGATTGAACAATTAATAGTTCCAATGTCGATTTTGTAAAAATGGGATTCTCTACAAAATGAGTATTATATAAACAAATAATGTTCAATATTTTTATAAATTCAACATCATTCGTTTTGAACGTTTCCCCACATGTGATGAAATTTAAGAAATATGTTATCAACGATTTCATTTAGCCATTGAATTATCTTTCACCTAACCGTATACTGCAGTAAATACAATTCTGACACAGTATGTTGTACATTATTTTCTTTCATCCTAAATTTTTAAGAGGTTTAAGTTCGGCTAAAGATATACAAAGGGAATACAAGCAGCAGAAGCTAAATAAGCTTTATTATTTGACTTAGACTGAAATTTACTAAACCCCAGTCGCAGAACGTTAATGTGTTCACCGTGCAATCGCCATTAACGCCTTGGCTACGCTATGGGAGCGCCGTGTCATCGGCTGGAACGCCATGTGGCGATGATCATTTTGAACATGTTCAAACACATAGTTGTTGCACCGCGTGTGTGCTGTTGGCTTGAGAGAGCCATGTGGGAACGCCATGGCGACGTGTTGGGGTCTTGTAAAGCGCTGTGATCGCACCGTGAGGACGCTGAATTAATGCTGTTAATGTGTGTCTTCACAAAATAATGCTAAACTTGCAGCAAAATATCATTTTAATATATCATTTTAAATTATAAATGCAGTAAAACACTTATGCCATTGAGGGATCACATACATTTTGTCGTAATCTTTGTCACTATAGCAAATTTTCGTTTAAATCAAACTTTTAATTGTATGTCAATTATTGTATTGATCCACATCGCTTTTTGTCACATGTTTTACAAGTTTTACAAGTTTATTCAACAAAACATCCAGAAGGCCAAAAGCCCAAGTGGACGAAGTAAGCATACAGTGTTTACGAAGTCAATAATTAATGATTATACAAAGAAATAATAAGTTACATTCCAATAATGCATGCATGTATTATTAAATATTGGACATTTAAATTAATAGCTATCGATGGTATATATGTAATTAATTACGTCTAATTACGTAAAATTGTAATGAAGCTAATTAATAACATCAACATATCAAATATACTGTATTTTACATATATAAGGTTTCATATGACAATTGTAATAATAATAATACTTTGTATACGTAATAACAAATTTTGTTTCACGAGGCACGTGCTCATGATACTAGTAGAGCAGTATGTACATGTGTGTTACTCATAGAACAATATGTGATAGTAATACAGTTAGCTGTACTAAAATACATGTCAACTATGGTTCACGTATGTAACAATAGCATAAGCATTAGCCCTTTCTCGCTACCTATACAAAACGAAAATATAGGCAGCCAAAAGGCTCTGGTCATAGTACACTATTTAATTAAACTGATATTATGAAACGGTGTATGTAGACAAACAATAAAGCAAAACAAATTTTATTTAAATGATGACGTTTGGTATTAATTATAATTTAAAAAAAAAAATCAAGTAATATGATAGATAAAGTATAGCGGTTATTATAAGTACATTGGTTAGATCTGACATAACATATGTTATTCAATGCAATTCGTAAAATACAGTCATACTGTCGAAAAGGAACAGGCACTATACATTCATTGAACATATAATAATGGCAATTCATAAGAGACATTCGAATACAGTTTTGACAGTACATTTAAAACGACAATTAAACACATACATGGGTCATACATAGGTCAACAGAGTACATATGTATTATTATCCCTTTCTAAAAATGATTTTTACATGTTACGACATACTTTTGTGTATCCAATTTTTATTTTCAGCAGCTGTTAGTTATTCAATAATTAGATATAAACATATCCATTTTATCAAGCAATACATACTAAATACAATAAAAGTTGCATCCAGATATATGCGGTAAAATAAAACACACCAGAATACATTAAATGAATGCTACAAAGGTATTTTGCGATCGAACCAGAAAGGAGTGATCAATTTAACAGCTCAAATTTTGTATTACTTGTTCATTATTTGATGTTATTAGTTCGATAAATTCATACATATTTGGTCTTTGTCTGTAATACAATTGAATATATTTTGTTCTTACTTCCGTATATAACTTACACTCAAGAATAAAATGAAACTCATCTTCAAGATTATTACAAACAATACATGTTCGTTCAACTAATGGAATCGATGTAGGCATAGCCCATCAATATCAGTCTCAATATGTATTATATGTGATGAAATACGTAGTTTGGATAAACTTAAACGGAACTTTTTACATGACATATATTCAGGTACGGTTGAAACTGAAAAACAGCGATATGTTTATCAAAATTCGCTCTAGTAGAAATGTGAAGTCTCTCATTGCAATTCTGAACAAACGTGTCGCTCAATCTCTGCCTTACGACTGATATGAACAAATTTTCATTTCCAAAATCTTGGAAAAGCCAAGCACCATAAAATCCCAAATTACTTAGAAGATCTTTTAAAAATGTGCACCATTTTTTTGTGGATACTCAATACTATCATACGGCACATTTGCGAAGTCTTTTTACACATTATGTCTAGACCTATTTTCAGTAATTGACCTAGGGCAAAATTGCGATTTCCTACGAAATCCCAGAAATGTGTATTAAAATTAACACTGTTGAATAAGTTCCATTAAATCGAGTTCATTCATACAGACGTCAGATTAAACAAACAATTTATGTAATCAGAATGCCAAAATGCTCAGGCCGCGATGAACCCATATCTCTTTACAAACGCTTCATAAAACACAACCAAAACTGTTAATCTAGACTGTTTATCTGGATAAACAAATTTCCGAAGAAAACTGATGTTTAAAAATTTTGCTTTTGTTACAAATGGTAGTGTCGGGAAGTAATGCACCAAAATTCTCAGATGAACACATAGATATGCTAGTAAATATGTAAAGCAGTTTCATCGCTTTAGCTGTTTTACTGTTCGATTAACAACGTGCGGCGTTTCTGTTTCTACGGAAGTATAATCGATTTTGTAAATCTGAAATGGCATTTGTTCTTATATATATTTCTTAAAGTATTGTAATGCTTTTGTGTTATACAATATTTAATGTAATGCATTGTTTTTGTGTAATGCAATGGTTTTGTGTTAAGCATTGTATTCACCATAGTCAATGTTATTCTTCGCCAAAATTAACAACTGTTTCTTCTTTCACGTTTTTTATTGATGTCATTTATACTTTTCTTTACCTCAGTAACGACTCCGTTTCAAGTGTAAAAACTTTTTTCTATGTGCAGCCATGTTTATGTAATACCTTTCAAATGAATTCCTGTTTTTCTAAAAAATAAACAAAGAGTTTCTTTATTTTATAGATTATACAATTTTGGCATTTCATGAAATCACGTCGGAATCATTGAAAAATAAAGCTGTGGATGTATTTTGTTGTAGACAATGTGTATCGCTTGTTTAACGTATAAGTATCAAAATACAAATGTACATTATTGGGTTATTACGGTTTACACGAATACTTGTCAAGTGTAGCAGTATAGTCAGATTATAATCTTTGAGCGAAATGAACGCGAAATCTAATCTATATCACAGTTCGAAAGATAAACGTTTTAAATACTAGTGATTACCGAAGCGTATAAATATACACAAGACAATTTATCCAAAATGTGCATCAATTTAATAGCACAATGTTTAGCGTCGAATCCGTTCATTCTATTTCGAGGAAACAATTTGGAAGGACTTTAAAGCGCTTCTCCAGCAAATCTGGTTCGTCATGTGTGTCGTGTTCTGTGAAAACTGGACAAAATGCATGTGCGTAAATTGTCATCCCAGATTAGCCTGTGCAGTCCGCACAGGTTAATCAGGGACGACAATTTCCGCTTTTATGGAATTTTTCGTTTAAATGATGTCTCTTCTTAGCGAAAATCCAGTTTAGGCGGAAAGTGTCGTCCCTGATTAACCTGTGCGGACTGCACAGGGTAATCTGGGATGACACTTTACGCACATGCATTATGCCCAGTTTTCTTAGAACGCGACATAGCGAGGTCAATCTTCACGTAAAACACATGGGCTCACTTTCTGATCTTTTTAGTAGCAATGTTGGTTTATTGCAATGAGAAATAACATCGCCAATTATGTTTTCATTATTTATAAATGACATAGAATGTAATTTACAAAAATGAATACACGCCGGAATAACATTAGAGCAATTGTTTATCTATCTCCTCCTTTTTGCGGATGATGCTGTCATTTTCTCAAAAACTAAAGTAGGGTTCCAGGAATCGTTGAATAGTGTAGAAGCGTATCGTGATAAATGGAATATTGCAACCGACAAGTTGTACATAATTCATGATATAATTGAAACGCGATTGTAATAAAAAGTGATGACATTTAATGTTGTTCCGAGAATAATATGGTAAGCTGACATTTAAACTGTCCGTAATGACCTTTTAATCCGACATGTGCAGATAATTTGTCTTGCAGTCTGAAATCAATAAAAGCGTTCTCATTAACGAACTTGTTTCAGTCATTTTGTACTTGATTTGTAATCAGAATGTCACGATGTTCGCCTGTGCAAACTGATCTTTCGAATGTCATGTATGCGTTTGATATATTGGTTATGCAACTCAATTGACCAAACTATAAACCTCAGACGTATTTAGTATTGATGCTTTAACAAAGATTCGCTGCGATGCCAATTCAGCTTGTAGAACAAGCAGTGTCATTAGAAATATTAAAATTAGCCTCGCTCTTTGGAAAATGGGACGTAGTTTACGAAAGGAAAGTGCCATCCCAGATAAGCCTGTTCCGTCCGCATCACTTTCCGCTTTTATGGCGTTGCTAGTTTAAAGTCTTAACGAAAAGCCTGTTTCGGCGAAAAGCGATAAGCATGTGGAGACTGCAAATGATAATCTTTGACGATTCTTTAGGAACATGAGTCCCGTTTCTCCAGAGCAAGGCTCAAATGTTATTTTGTACAAAGAGATGCATTATGAATTGAACTTTAGGTGGACACTACTTGGAGTCATGCAAGTTTTCAGTAATGCACATTTTCATGTTTAACTCAAACTTATTTATTTAAGCTTGATTGCATCGAACGCCAGTGAGTCTGTCTATTGTGTCGAACCAATATTTGGTGTCTTTGGAGGAGATGTAAAGAACGCCTCCACACTGGGGATCTTACCCGCGACCTTTCGGACGCTAAGCCGACACCATATCCACTACGCTATAGAGACCTATATTGAATATATGTATTATCATTTGCAACTAGTAGTTTCATACGTTTCTTTATACCAAGATAAAACAGAAAGAACAAATTATTTCGTGTCGCCGTTTAGACATTCGGGCTAAATATAAAGCTGAATAACCGCAGACTATCACATTGCACGATTTAACCACGTTAATTAATCAGCATATGCGTCGCCTTTTACTGTTTTTTTTTCTCAATAATGATGCTATTTTTGCCTTATTCAGCTTATTCATGGCCGCTCCCCAATGCACGTGATGCATAATAATCATAGTGCAGTAATACAGAAAAGATGGAACTGAAATGATTAAGTTTTTAAGGGATCGCTTGTAAGAACACGACGCTGTTAATTGATGCGGAGAATGTCATGCTGTTAACAAGTTAAGCTGGCATATAGATTGAATTATACGTATATACGTATGCACGTGAATTTGATTCAGGCTTGGTCCTCTGGAATTAATTCCAGCGTTCTTGCGAGTAAACGATTGAAAGAGATTATATGATTTAACATTTTATTAACATGCATGTGATACATGAAAACCCACACTGTCGATTGCGCTTGACGGAACATTAGAATTTCCAAATATCTTTGATAAGATGAATATGTAACCACGAAATGTCAGTTTAAATCCTAGTAAAAGAATCTGATTAGCTCAACGTGCAAAGGTAATATTTTCGGATGGCCTTTTGTCTGTCGAGCGGTGTGCGTCCAATAATTTTTTTATACGAACGCCATCTCATCATAAACTGCTGAGCAGATTTTAACAAATCTTTACAGGAATTATTCTTTGGTGAATATCGTTCAACGTTTTTGAAATTGTTCTCTATGGACTACTTGCTTTCCTTATATGTATATAATAGTGAAAAAAGTCTTTTCTGAAATCTTAAAGGCCCTAAGGTTTGATATTTTGCATTAAATATCGTTTGGTAATCCTTCACAAATTATTTTTTTTTTAAATTAATTCCATGCAGATAAAAGTTACACTGCCCTGGGTGTTGCTTGCTATCCTTATACGTATATAGAAACACTTTTAATATGATTTTCCTGAAACTGCCAGACTTAGAGGTTTGGTATGTTGAATCTTAATTCTTTTGATGATACTCTATCAGGTTAAAATCATGCTCCTTTGGTCGTAACTAGCCACGCCCGGTGGTCACATGAGTAATATAGTTAGTTATATTTCCAAATACCTTTAATATATATAGCGTTGTCAGACAGAAATAGCCGAAACGCTGATGGAAATCGTATCAGAGAAAATTCATGTTATAATCCGCTGTACTTGTATTTAAGTGCCATATTGTATGTAAACTAGAAGCTAATGCTTACAACACTTAATTAAATAAATGATTAAAGCTAGGGTCATCACATAAGAACGTTTTAAAGGCATTGTAACTCATCTTAACCCTTAAAAGGACTGCAATTCAGTTTAATTTAAATTAAATTTCTAAATAATCTGATTTTATCCAGAGCAACATAATAACAATGTTCTGTGCCACAATGACGCTTAATAAATACAAGTGTCTTCCCTTCTTGTTGAAAAAACAACATGTTTCACATAGTAAAAATGCCAGAATATCGTCATGCAGGAGTTTCCATCAATAAAACTATAAGATATTTGACTTATAATGCAGCAGGGGTGATGGAATCAACCAATTACACTCAATTGCACATAGTCTCTGCTTATCAAAATACATGTCGTTCTTCCATGACGAGAAACATAGTGCGACGCTGTGTCCAAAGCAAAGTTGTCTTTTGTAATGTATTTATTGTAATATTATGTTACACAATAGGACATTTCAAACACAAGCTGTTATTTTCTTATTACTATTAATACCTTGGTCGTTATATAGTGTTAAGTTAATAAATAATATTTCCTTCGTCGTACGCAGCTTGAATTTCAAAGTCATTCGCAATTGAAGGGCTTGTCCATGTAATCGATGGAGCTATACAAATAAGTGGCGGTATCTGTAGAACTCTTAACTCTATACGAGTTCTGTGGTCTAATTATATGCATCCTTAATAACACTCTCGTATTCCTGTTAAAAAAGCCAGTGTTAATATAAAATGTCGCCTTATTCGTCTTTATCAGTGGAACTAAATACGGATTAGGATAGAAGCATATTTAAGGTCAGTGTGTCGCATTTAGCATCGGAAACAGTACAGCCCATCAGTTTCCTTACCATTTACCTCATTAAGGCAAAGAATCAACGGACGTCGTTGTTGTAAAGCTTGTCTGAGATCTTAATTAAAAATGATACATCATAATATCACCAGATTGCGCTTTCGAGGTTGCATCCAATGCTCTTAATCGAAAGGTATGAATTTCAACTTATTTGTCAAAACTTATGAAAAACAAAGCATTTGCGCGTCTTACCTTTCAATTATTTACAAAACTTCTGTTTATAAAATGTGTCGTGTTCTGAGAAAACTGGGCATAATGCTTGTCCGTAAATTGTCATCCCAGATTAGCCTGTGCAGTCCGCACAGGCTAATCAGGGGCGACGATTTCCGCTTTTATGGAACTTTTCGTTTAAATGATGTCTCTTCTAGCGAAAATTCAGTTTAGGCGGAAAGTCTCGTCCCGAATTAGCCTGTGCGGACTGCACAGGCTTATCTGGGACGGAACTTTACGCACATGCATTGCCAGTTTTCTCAGAACGCGACTCAAATGTGGGAATATAAATCACGAATCAAAGACCCCAATAGCGCCTGATTCTGCCATGCCGCATTACCCTAGTTGTTGTCTGACTGGACAAGACAAGACGATTTATTTCGTAATTAAAGTCAACCAGCCTAGAATACTATATACAGACATGTTAAAGTATACATACATGAGTTGTGAATAGGTTTATGTTTATTCTTTTCGCATTAAGATATATATAAATAATGCAATTCGTCAATGTCAGATCAATTTTCGTTTTCATCATATTAATAAAATCGATTTCTTCTGTGTCCACTAAACCAAACACAACAATGTGAATGTAAGGTTCTTAGTGAAAGTAAGAACAATAAATCAATACATGAAATTTGTTTCCAATGACACAAGTGTGTTCTTCATTTAGACGTCGAGGTCGGTTGGCTATGTTAAAACTGGGCTTAATGCATATGCGTAAAGTGTCGTCCCAGATTAGCCTGTGCAGTCTGAACAGGCTAATCAGGGACGACACTCTCCGCTTTAATGGATGGTTTCGTTGAATGGATGTTCGAAACAAAAATCATGTCTAGGCGGAATGTGTCGCCCCAGATTAGCTGGAGCGGAATGTACATGCTCATGTGGGACAACATTTTACTCACATGCAGAGTGCCCCGTTGTTTCCGAATAAAGGCTCATTTATAATCAGTTATCGTATGATGGATCTTGTAAATCGTGTCGTGTTCTGAGAAAACATGCTTGTGCGTAAATTGTCATCCCAGATTAGCCTGTGCAGTCCGCACAGGCTAATCATGGACGACAATTTCCGCTTTTTTGAAATTTTTCGTTTGAATGATGTCTCTTGTTAGCGAAAATTCAGTTTAGGCGGAAAGTGTCGTCCCGGATTAGCCTGTGCGGACTGCACAGACTAATCTGGGATTACACTTTACGCACATGCATTATGCCTATTTTTCTCAGAACACGACACATTTTTTACCCTGCTTTACCCAATGTTGTATAAGTAGCTATAGTTGACTACTCGAGTATAAGACTAAGAGACACATTTATTTTCACACCTTTTCATTTTATTTATACTGTTTTCGCTTGCTTCCATTCAAATACACCGTTTTCCGAAATACTACAGAAGATCCCGATGAAATGTTCCTTATTCAAAGTTGTAAACCGACCTTATTGATTGGCCGCTTTTAAAAATCCATGATTTTCAATAAGAGTAGTTAACCGATTTCGCTTTAGCGCGATAAATGTATAACGCCACGTTATTTTTATATAAATTGCATATATGTTAATTGAGGACAGCTATAAATTAAACAGTACCGCGGTAGAAATTCTTTGGATATTTCAAAAGGAAGTTTATTTCACTACCAGCTCTGACGGTTGCCACGAATCTACTTTCTGACGTTGAAAGGTGTCTTGTACTTGTTGATCGCCAAAACGACAACAATGCAGTCAATTGTGTCGTGTTCTGAGAAAACTGGGCATAATGCTTGTGCGTAACTTGTCATCCCAGATTAGCCTGTGCAGTCCGCACATGCTAATCAAGGACGAATATTTCTGCTTTAATGGAATTTGTCGTTTAAATAATGTCTCTTCTTAGCGAAAATCCAGTTTAGGCGGAAAGTGTCATCCCGGATTAGCCTGTGCGGACTGCACAGGCTAATCTGGGACGACACTTTACGCACAAGAATTATCCCCAGTTTTCTTAGAACACGACACAAAATTCCATAAAAGCGAAATTTGTCGTCCCTGATTAGCCTGTGCGAACTGCACAGGCTAATCTGGGATGACAATTAACGCACAAGCATTATGCCCAGTTTTCTCAGAACACGACACATTTAGTCTTCAAAAGTACAGGAAAGTTCAATGGAGACATAAACATGTAACTTGAGCCTTCGAACGTTCTATTTCGGTATTATTTTCTTGGAATGGCTCCCAGTGGGAATAGAGTTTTCAATTTTGTACAATGAAACAAAGCCATTTCCATTTTTATATGGACAAAAAGTTAGTGTTTTTTTTACTAGGAACCCGAATACTTGTTAATAAACACCAATTTATTCTGAATTGTCATACTGATGGGTTTTTTACTTATAAAAGAAACATTTTATGTACCGGTACACTTTATAATAAAATAACAGTAAATATAATTTTTTCATGTACAATTTTATTTTACGTGCGTTCGCGTATACAGAAATTCTTTAAGTATTTATTTATGTATGGGAATGCGGGTCACCTCACAGATGTTCAGATAGCCCGGTTACAAATGATTGCCACGGAAGAATAAAGCTGATTTAAAAAACGATGAAGTTCACTCAGTTTTCATTTGGAGCATCCTTATGATGGTTTACGGAATCCTCATTATGTTTTACGGCATCCTTATATTGGTTTACGGAATCCTCATTATGTTATACGGCATCCTTATATTAAATGGTTTTTGGCAACCTTATTATGGTTTACGGAATCCTCATTATATTTTACGGCATCATCATAATGGTTTACGGAATCCTCATTATGTTTTACGGCATCCTTATAATGGTTTTTGGCAACCTTATTGTGGTTTACGGAATCCATATTATGGTTTACGAAATCTTTATTCTTCATGGGATTCACCAGAAGCCTCCCCAAATGACCAAAACGCGTTCTTGTTTAAGGCGATGACAGAATGCAGATACTAGACTAGGCACAATGCCTGTTGACATGCTGTCTGAGGCAATTCCATTCAAGTACTCAATGTTATCACTTTTAAATGATAGAGAAGTTCAAGACTATTATCGATCTATCACGGCATTACCTTCATTTTGCAAAATTAGAGGGGGTAATCACGTGAAAAACAATATGGCGGCGTCAATGCCGAGACAGGAATTTTTCACCGTTTTATACCGGTCCCATGTCTGGAAAGTGAGCGGAATTTAAAAAAAAAACTATAAAAGAAATGAAGGGTATAAAACAGTGATAAATACCTGTTTCGGCATGGACGTCGCCATCTTGTTTGTCACGTGATTACCCCCTCTATCTATATTCGACACGAGGCGACCGCGTCTGAATTAAACGATTGCCGCTTATCAATGTTTGTTACAACACTTTTTTTATGATTAACCTGTGCGGACTTTTCTTAGAACGCGACATAGCGAGGTCAATCTTCACGTAAAACACATGGGCTCACTTTCTGATCTTTTTAGTATCAATGTTGGTTTATTGCAATGAGAAATAACATCGCCAATTATGTTTTCATTTTTTATAAATGACATAGAATGTAATTTACAAAAATGAATACGTGCCGGAATAACATTAGAGCAATTGTTTATCTATATCCTCCTATTTGCGGATGATGCTGTCATTTTCTCAAAAACTAAAGTAGGGTTCCAGGAATCGTTGAATAGTGTAGAAGCGTATCGTGATTAATGGAATTTAACTGTAAATATTGCAACCGACAAGTTGTACATAATTCATGATATAATTGAAACGCGATTGTAATAAAAAGTGATGACATTTAATGTTGTTCCGAGAATAATATGGTAAGCTGACATTTAAACTGTCCGTAATGACCTCTTAATCCGACATGTGAAGATAATTTGTCTTGCAGTCTTAAATCAATAAAAGCGTTCTCATTAACGAACTTGTTTCAGTCATTTTGTACTTGATTTGTAATCAGAATGTCACGATGTTCGCCTGCGCAAACTGATCTTTCGAATGTCATGTATGCGTTTGATAAATTGGTTATGCAATTCAATTGACTAAACTATAAACCTCAGACGTATTTAGTATTGATGCTTCAACAAAGATTCGCTGCGATGCCAATTCAGCTTGTAGAACAAGCAGTGTCATTGGACATATTAAAATTAGCCTCGCTCTTTGGAAAATGGGACGTAGTTTACGAAAGGAAAGTGCCATCCCAGATAAGCCTGTTCCGTCCGCATCACTTTCCGCTTTTATGGCGTTGCTAGTTTAAAGTCTTAACGAAAAGCCTGTTTCGGCGAAAAGCGATAAGCATGTGGAGACTGCACATGATAATCTTCGACGATTCTTTAGGAACATGAGTCCCGTTTTTCCAGAGAAAGGCTCAAATGTTATTTTGTACATAGAGATGCATTATGAATTGAACTTTAGGTGGACACTACTTGGAGTCATGCAAGTTTTCAGAAATGCAGATTTTCATGTTTAACTCAAACTTATTTATTTAAGCTTGAACGCATCGAATGCCAGTGAGTCTGTCTATTGTGTAGAATCAATACTTGATGTCTTTGGAGGAGATGTAAAGAACGCCTCCACACTGGGGATCTTACCCGCGACCTTTCGGACGCTAAGCCGACACCATATCCACTACGCTATAGAGACCTATATTGAATAGTAGTTTCATTTTTTATTTTCATATTTTATTTAAGTGACACATAGTACATACGCATAATAACTAGTATATACAGTTTTAAATCGAAATAAAACAATGAAATGTTAAGTATATTGAATTATGAAATATTTCGATGTTTGCAGTACTACCCAGCCATGCAAATGGCTTACGAGTCACTAATCAAACATGGTTAAGTGTAGCCGTCTTATTCCTGCTAAATAGCAAATAGTAAAATAATCAGTGATATGATATAGGATATAGCATTTATGAAAGTCATGTACAATTTTGTATAATAACCATAATAAATTCATATTGTCACACAAAGAATACTTTCTCGTTTTAAGTAGCAATCTTTTATAAATAAAGCAAATTTATATATCACTCGTTTATCCGTCATTAGGCATTTGAGTCTGTCACAATAGTCCATACGAATCAGGTCTGGTATTATCGTTGTGATAGANTTTGAGCGAAATGAACGCGAAATCTAATCTATATCACAGTTCGAAAGATAAACGTTTTAAATACTAGTGATTACCGAAGCGTATAAATATACACAAGACAATTTATCCAAAATGTGCATCAATTTAATAGCACAATGTTTAGCGTCGAATCCGTTCATTCTATTTCGAGGAAACAATTTGGAAGGACTTTAAAGCGCTTCTCCAGCAAATCTGGTTCGTCATGTGTGTCGTGTTCTGTGAAAACTGGACAAAATGCATGTGCGTAAATTGTCATCCCAGATTAGCCTGTGCAGTCCGCACAGGTTAATCAGGGACGACAATTTCCGCTTTTATGGAATTTTTCGTTTAAATGATGTCTCTTCTTAGCGAAAATCCAGTTTAGGCGGAAAGTGTCGTCCCTGATTAACCTGTGCGGACTGCACAGGGTAATCTGGGATGACACTTTACGCACATGCATTATGCCCAGTTTTCTTAGAACGCGACATAGCGAGGTCAATCTTCACGTAAAACACATGGGCTCACTTTCTGATCTTTTTAGTAGCAATGTTGGTTTATTGCAATGAGAAATAACATCGCCAATTATGTTTTCATTATTTATAAATGACATAGAATGTAATTTACAAAAATGAATACACGCCGGAATAACATTAGAGCAATTGTTTATCTATCTCCTCCTTTTTGCGGATGATGCTGTCATTTTCTCAAAAACTAAAGTAGGGTTCCAGGAATCGTTGAATAGTGTAGAAGCGTATCGTGATAAATGGAATATTGCAACCGACAAGTTGTACATAATTCATGATATAATTGAAACGCGATTGTAATAAAAAGTGATGACATTTAATGTTGTTCCGAGAATAATATGGTAAGCTGACATTTAAACTGTCCGTAATGACCTTTTAATCCGACATGTGCAGATAATTTGTCTTGCAGTCTGAAATCAATAAAAGCGTTCTCATTAACGAACTTGTTTCAGTCATTTTGTACTTGATTTGTAATCAGAATGTCACGATGTTCGCCTGTGCAAACTGATCTTTCGAATGTCATGTATGCGTTTGATATATTGGTTATGCAACTCAATTGACCAAACTATAAACCTCAGACGTATTTAGTATTGATGCTTTAACAAAGATTCGCTGCGATGCCAATTCAGCTTGTAGAACAAGCAGTGTCATTAGAAATATTAAAATTAGCCTCGCTCTTTGGAAAATGGGACGTAGTTTACGAAAGGAAAGTGCCATCCCAGATAAGCCTGTTCCGTCCGCATCACTTTCCGCTTTTATGGCGTTGCTAGTTTAAAGTCTTAACGAAAAGCCTGTTTCGGCGAAAAGCGATAAGCATGTGGAGACTGCAAATGATAATCTTTGACGATTCTTTAGGAACATGAGTCCCGTTTCTCCAGAGCAAGGCTCAAATGTTATTTTGTACAAAGAGATGCATTATGAATTGAACTTTAGGTGGACACTACTTGGAGTCATGCAAGTTTTCAGTAATGCACATTTTCATGTTTAACTCAAACTTATTTATTTAAGCTTGATTGCATCGAACGCCAGTGAGTCTGTCTATTGTGTCGAACCAATATTTGGTGTCTTTGGAGGAGATGTAAAGAACGCCTCCACACTGGGGATCTTACCCGCGACCTTTCGGACGCTAAGCCGACACCATATCCACTACGCTATAGAGACCTATATTGAATATATGTATTATCATTTGCAACTAGTAGTTTCATACGTTTCTTTATACCAAGATAAAACAGAAAGAACAAATTATTTCGTGTCGCCGTTTAGACATTCGGGCTAAATATAAAGCTGAATAACCGCAGACTATCACATTGCACGATTTAACCACGTTAATTAATCAGCATATGCGTCGCCTTTTACTGTTTTTTTTTCTCAATAATGATGCTATTTTTGCCTTATTCAGCTTATTCATGGCCGCTCCCCAATGCACGTGATGCATAATAATCATAGTGCAGTAATACAGAAAAGATGGAACTGAAATGATTAAGTTTTTAAGGGATCGCTTGTAAGAACACGACGCTGTTAATTGATGCGGAGAATGTCATGCTGTTAACAAGTTAAGCTGGCATATAGATTGAATTATACGTATATACGTATGCACGTGAATTTGATTCAGGCTTGGTCCTCTGGAATTAATTCCAGCGTTCTTGCGAGTAAACGATTGAAAGAGATTATATGATTTAACATTTTATTAACATGCATGTGATACATGAAAACCCACACTGTCGATTGCGCTTGACGGAACATTAGAATTTCCAAATATCTTTGATAAGATGAATATGTAACCACGAAATGTCAGTTTAAATCCTAGTAAAAGAATCTGATTAGCTCAACGTGCAAAGGTAATATTTTCGGATGGCCTTTTGTCTGTCGAGCGGTGTGCGTCCAATAATTTTTTTATACGAACGCCATCTCATCATAAACTGCTGAGCAGATTTTAACAAATCTTTACAGGAATTATTCTTTGGTGAATATCGTTCAACGTTTTTGAAATTGTTCTCTATGGACTACTTGCTTTCCTTATATGTATATAATAGTGAAAAAAGTCTTTTCTGAAATCTTAAAGGCCCTAAGGTTTGATATTTTGCATTAAATATCGTTTGGTAATCCTTCACAAATTATTTTTTTTTTAAATTAATTCCATGCAGATAAAAGTTACACTGCCCTGGGTGTTGCTTGCTATCCTTATACGTATATAGAAACACTTTTAATATGATTTTCCTGAAACTGCCAGACTTAGAGGTTTGGTATGTTGAATCTTAATTCTTTTGATGATACTCTATCAGGTTAAAATCATGCTCCTTTGGTCGTAACTAGCCACGCCCGGTGGTCACATGAGTAATATAGTTAGTTATATTTCCAAATACCTTTAATATATATAGCGTTGTCAGACAGAAATAGCCGAAACGCTGATGGAAATCGTATCAGAGAAAATTCATGTTACAATCCCCTGTACTTGTATTTAAGTGCCATATTGTATGTAAACTAGAAGCTAATGCTTTCAACATAACACTTAATAAAATATAACACTTAATTAAATAAATGATTAAAGCTAGGGTCATCACATAAGAACGTTTAAAAGGCATTTTAACTCATCTTAACCCTTAAAAGGATTGCAATTCAGTTTAATTTAAATTAAATTTCTAAATAATCTGATTTTATCCAGAACATCATAATAACAATGTTCTTAGCCACAATGATGCTTAGCAAATACAAGTGTCTTCCCGTCTTGTTGAAAAAACAACATGTTTCACATAATAAAAATGCCAGAATATCCTCATGCAGGAGTTTCCATGAATAAAACTATAAGATATTTGACTTATAATGCAGCAGGAGTGATGGAATCAACCAATCACACTCAATTGCACATAGTCTCTGCTTATCAAAATACATGTCGTTCTTCCATGACGAGAAACATAGTGCGACGCTGTGTCCAAAGCAAAGTTGTCGTTTGTAATGTATTTATTGTAATATTATGTTACACAATAGGACATTTCAAACACAAGCTGATATTATTTGTATAACTATTAATACCTTGGTCGTTATATAGTGTTAAGTTGATAGATAATATTTCCTTCGTCGTAGGCAGCTTGAATTTCAAAGTCATTCGCAATTGAAGGGCTTGTCCATGTAATCGACGGAGCTATGAAATAAGTGGCGGTATCTGTAGAACTCTTTACTCTTATATCTTTATAACTCTTATTTACACAAGTTCTGTGGTCTAATTATTTGCATCCTTAATAACAATCTCGTTTTACTGTTAAAAAGCCAGTGATCCTATAAAATGTCGCCTTATTCGTCTTTATCAGAGGAACTTAATACGGATTAGGTTAGAAGCACAATTTTGGTCAGTGTGTCGCATTAAGCATCGGAAACAGTACAGCCCGTCAGGTTCCTAAACATTTACCTCATTAAGGCAAAGAATCGACGGAAGTCGTTAGATTTATTGTAAAGCTTGTCTGAGATCTTAATTACAAATGATACATCACGATATCACCAGAGTGTGCTGTCGACGTTACATTCAATGCTCTTAATTGAAAAGTATGTATTTCAAATTATGTGTCACAACTATTGACTAAAAAAGCATTTACTTTTATTACTACAATTATTTACTTAACTTCTGTTAATAAAATGTGTCGTGTTCTGAGAAAACTGGGCATAATGCTTGTGCGTAAATTGTCATCACAGAAAAGCCTGTGCAGTCCGCACAGCTATGGGGACGACAATTTCCGCTTTTATGGAGTGTCGTCCCGGATTAGCCTGTGCGGACTGCACAGGCTTATCTGGGACGACACTTTACGCACATGCATTTTGCCCAGTTTTCTCAGAACGCGACTCAAATGTGAGATTATAAATCACGAATCTACGATCCCAATAGTGCCTCATTCTGCCATGCCGCATTAACCTGGTTGATGTCTGGCAGGACAAGACAAGACAACACGATTTAATTCGTAATTGAAGTCAACCAGCCCAGAATACTATATACAGACATGTCACATTATGCTACATGAGTTGTGAATAGTTTTATGTTTATACTTTTCGCATTAAGACATATATAAATAATGCATTTCGTCAATGTCAGATCAATTTGCGTTTTCATCAGATTAATAAAATCGATTTCTTCTTTGTCCACTAAACCAAACAAAAAGGTGAAAGTAAAGGTTCTTAGTGAAATTAAGAATAATACATCAATACAGGAAATTTGTTTCAAATGACACAAGTGTGTTCTACATTTAGACGTCGAGGTGGGTGTGACATCACTGTGTGGACGCATTATACATAACCCTGTCAATCAAAACTTGACTTACAATTAATATGTGCAAGATTGAAATAATATATGTAATATTTGTGAGCCGGGCTATGTGAAAACGGGGCTAAATGCGTATGCGTAAAGTGTCGTCCCAGATTAGCCTGTGCAGTCTGAACAAGCTAATCAGGGCCGACACTCTCCGCTTTAATGAATGGTTTCGTTGAGAGTCTGTTCGAAACAAAAATCATGTCTAGGCGGAATGTGTCGCCCCAGATTAGCTGGTGCTTATTGTACATGCTCATCTGGGACAACATTTCACGCTCATGCAGAGTGCCCCGTTGTTTCCATAGTGAGGCTCATTTATAATCAGTTATCGTATGATGGATCTTGTAAATCGTGTCGTGTTCTGAGAAAACTGGGCATAAAGCATGTGCGTAAATTGTCGTCCCAGATAAGCCTGTGCAGTCCGCATAGGCTAATCAGGGACGCCACTTTCCGCCTAAACCGAATTTTCGCTAAGAAGACACATTATTTAAACGAAAAATTCCATAAAAGCGGAAATAAATCGTCCCTAATTAGCCTGAGCGGACTGCACAGGCTAATCTGGGATGACAATTTACGCACAAGCATTATGCTCAGTTTTCTCAGAACACGACACATATTTTCTTACCCTGCTTTACCCAATGTTGTATAAGTAGTTATAGTTTACTACTTGAGTATAAGACTAAGAGACACATTTATTTTCACACCTTTTCATTCGATTTATACTCTTTTCGCTTGCTTCCATTCAAATGCACCGTTTTCCGAAATACTACAGAAGATCCCGATGAAATGTTCCTTATTCAAGGTGGTAAACCGACCTTATTGATTGGCCGGTTTCAAAAATCCATGATATTCAATAAGAGTAGTTTACCGATTTCGCTTTAGCGCGATAAATGTATAACGCCACGTTTTTTTAATTGATGACAGCTATAAATTTAAGAGTACCGCGGCAGAAATTCTTTGGATATTTCAAAAGGAAGTTTATTTCACTACCAGCTCTGACGGTTGCCATGAATCTACTTTCTGACATTGAAAGGTGTCTTGTAATTGTTTACTTAGTTTGATCGCCAAAACGACACCAATGCAGTCCATTAATTGGTGACAGTATCTAAGGTGAGCTATAGAAACAAATCATTTGTGAGTGCACATGATTTATAAGAATGACCTAATCCAATCGTTAATCCTTATCATTTCCTTTTGATTATAGTTTTATTTCTCTTGCAAATTCTAATGTCGCCCCATTAAAGCGTTTTAAGTTACTTTTAATTGTAAATTTTTAATCCGACATCCCTAGTTAGTGCGTGCTGTACCAACAGATTCTCAAATAAAAACAGAAACAGTGTCGTAGGAATCATATAAATGTCTCGTTTGAAATAAATGTGAATGCAAATTTAGACTTCAAACGTACAGGAAAGTTCAATAGAGACATATACATGTAACTGGCGCCTTCGTACGTTCTATTTCGGTATTATTTTCTTGGAAAGGCTTCCAGTGGGAATAGCGTGTTCATATTTTTTCAATGAAACGAAGCCATTTCCATTATTAATATATGGACAAAAGGTTCAAATTTTGTACTAGGAACCCGAATACTTGTTAATAAACACCAATTTATTCTGCATTGTCATACGGATGTTTTTTTTACTAATAAAAGAAACATTTTATGGAAACTTTAGAATACAATAATTGTAAATATTATTTGTTCATGTTGAATTTTATTTTATATTCATTTGCGTGTAAAGAAATTCTCTAATTATAAATATGTATTTATAAATGTATGGGAATGCGAGTCACATCACAGATGTTCAGATAGCCCGGTTACATATGACTGCCACGGAAGAATATACGGATTTGAAAAACAACGACGTTCACTCAGTTTGCATTGGGGCATCCTTATGATGGTTTACGGAATCCTCATTATGTTGCACGGCATCCTTATAGTGGTTTACGTAATCCTCATAATGTTTTACGGCATCCTTATAATGGTTTTTGGCAACCTTATTATGGTTTACGGAATCCTTATTATGGTTTACGGAATCTTTATTATGATTTACGGAATCTTAATTATGGTTTACGGAATCTTTATTATGGTTTACGGAATCCTTATTATGGTTTACGGAATCTTTATTATGGTTTACGGAATCCTAATTATGGTTTACGGAATCCTTATTATGGTTTACGGAATCTTTATTATGGTTTACGGAATCTTAATTATGGTTTACGGAATCCTTATTATGGTTTACGGAATCCGTATTATGGGTTGCGGAATCTTTATTATGGTTTACGGAATCCTTATTATGGTTTACGGAATCCTTATTATGGTTTACGGAATCCTTATTATGGTTTACGGAATCTTTATTATGCATGGGATTCACCAGAAGCATCCACACATGAGCAGAACGCTTTCTTGTTTAAGGCGATGACACATTACATATACTAGACTAGACACTATGCCTGTTGACAAGTTTGTCTGGGGCAATTCCATTCAATTACTCAATGTTATCTTAGTTTGTATCACTTTTAAATGATAGAGAAGTTCAAGACCAATTGTGCTATGGGATATTCTAACGGTATTCTGCTTCAAATGAAGCCAGAAGGTCTGAAGGGCGACGGGAAATGTTGGTAGTTAGAATATATACTCATATGAAGCTTTGTTTTTAATTATTTAATTTGTTTATTTCATGAATGCCCATTTGACTTTTCCGGATTGTCTACACTTTTTCTTGTGTTTAAAAATGTTTACAAAACAGTGTCTGTAACACAACTAAAAACACAATTCTTCGTGTTGGAATTAGAACATATTTCGTGTTATTAAAAAACCCAGACAAATGAGAATAGAGTGTGAAAAACAATTCCAGTATGGCTTATGAAAACTGCTCCTTATTTATTGCCGAAGTATCGTCTATATAGTACGAGCAGCGAATTCCAAGCTGACGAACAAACGAGGAGACTGGTTTCAGCACTTCAGTAAATATATATGAAGCTAAAGATACTCAAACCAACACAATTAAACACACGCATATTCAAATTTTCTTTCAGAGACTGTTAACTATATTAAATATTATGGATATACAAATAGGCATGTATCATATTAACAGAGGACATAATATCAGCCTTTTGAAACAGATCTAGAACCAACATAATCGTTGCTTCATAAACATGATTATTTTGAACAAGTACATTGTTCCATTCAAATTAATTACTGGTCGATATTTGCCAATGGGGTTCTGAACAATACTCAAGCTTGTAATACACTTAACAAAAGCGTAAGAGTTTCAATGTCGATTTGGTTTGGCAAAATGGGAATTTTCTACACAATCAGTATTATTCAAACAAATAATGTTCAATATTTTTATAAATTCAACATCTTTCGTTTTGAACGTTTCGCCAGATTGGATGAAATTTAAGACATATGTTATTAACGATTTCATTGAGCCATTGAATTATCGTTCACTTCACCGTTTACTGCAGTAAATACAATTCTGACAAAGTATGTTGTACATTATTTTATTTCGTCCAAAATTCTTAAGAAGTTTAAGTTCTGCTTAAGATATACAAAGGAAATACAAGCAGCAGAAGCTAAATAAGCTATATTATTGGATTTAGACTGAAATTTACTAAACCCGAGTCGCAGAACGTTTATGTGTGCACTGTGCAGTCGCTATTAACGCCTTGGCTACGCTATGGGAGCGCCGTGTCATCGGCCAGAACGCCATGTGGCGATGATCAGTTTGAACATGTTCAAACACACAGCTGTTGCACCGCGTGTGTGCTGCTGGCTGGAGAGAGCCATGTGGGAACGCCATTTGGAGTGACGCGTAGGGGTCTTGTAAAGCGCCGTGATCGCCCCGTTAGGACGCTGAATTAATGCTGTTAATGTGTCTTCACAAATGCTTAACTTGCAGAAATATATAATATTTAATATATCATTTTAAATTATAAATGCAGTACAACACTTATGCCACTGAGTGATCACATACGTTTTGTCGTAATTGTTGTCACTATAGCATCTTTTCGTTTAAATCAAACTTTTAATTGTATGTCAATTATTGTATTGGTCCATGCACATCGCTTTTTGTCATATGTCCAGAAATAATAATATGAAACCGAAAGATAAATGAGCCTACTTCTAACACGTCTGGAAAGAAGCCTGCAATTATAAGGGGATTTCCATTAACTATACGGTTTCTTTCCATTAAAGAAGAAAGAAACGGCACATCTGCGAAGTCTTTTTACACATGTCTGGATTAATTTTCAATATTTTACCTAGGGCAAAATTGCGATTTCCTTCGAAATCCCAGACATCTGTATAAAAAAAACACTGTTAAATAGGCTCCATGAAATCAAGTTCATTCATATTAACGTCCGATTACACAATGCGCATGCTGCGATGAACTGATATCTCTTTACAACGCTTCATAAAACACAACCAACACTGTTAATCTAGACTGTTAATCTGGATAAACAAATTTCCGAAGAAAACTGATTTTCAAAATTCTGCTTTTGTTAAAAATGGCAGTGTCGGGAAGTGATGCACCAAAATACTCAGATGAACACTTAGATATGCTAGAAAATATGTGAAAACAGTTTTATCATTCTATGTTTATGTTTCCATGGAAGTAGAATCGATTTTGTAAATCGGAAAAAGCATTTGTTCTTATATATATTTCTTAAAGTATTGTAATGCTTTGTATTATACACTAGTTTAATGTAATGCAAGGTTTTTGTGTAATGCAATGGTTGTGTGTAAAACATTTCATTCACCATAGTCAATGTTAGTCTTCGCCAAAATAAACAACTGTTTCTTCTTTTAAACACGTTTTTATTGATGTCGTTTATACCTGTGTTTACGTCAGTAACAACTCCGTTTCAAGTATAAAAACTCGTTTTCAATGTGCAGCAATTTTATGTAATAACTTTCAGATGAATTTCTGTTTTTCTAAAAATAAACAAAAAGTTTCTTTATTTTAAAGATAGTCTCTTGGATTTTATTTTTGGGCGTCTCATGAAATCACTTCGGAATCATTGAAAAATAAGGCTGTGGACGATTTTATTGTAGACAATGTGTATCGCCTGTTTAACTTATAAGTATCAAAATAACATTTTACATTATTGGGTTATTACGGTTTACACCAATACAGGTCCAGTGTAGCATTGTAGTCAGATTATAATCTTTGAGCGAAATGTACGCGAAATCTAATCTAAATCACAGTTCGAAAGATAAAAGTTTATCCAGAATGAATAGCAATTTAATAGCACAATGTTGAGCGTCGAATCCGTTTATTCTATGTCGAGAAGACAATTTGAAAGGACGTTAAAGAAAGAACTTCTCCAACAAATCTGGTTCGCCGTGTGTATCTTTCCATTTCAAACACTGCGGTGGTGCGGAATGCTAGAGCCTATAAAGCACTTTTCCATGCCAAGTTGCTGTTCGTGGATATGATATTTTAAACGCGATTATTTCTGCCATCGCATGTTATCTTATATTCATATGTATTGATTTGCAGAACATGGGAACTCAAGTATACAGCTAATCACCAGGATTTTTCGTGTACATCTTTATGACCGCCTTAGTAATTATACATGCAATACAACTCCATTATTATTAGCTAAATTGTTATCGTTGTTTCATACAATAAAGGCAATACTTACAATATCATTCTAAACATAGAAATGATTGAAGCTATTGTTACCGACTTTCAACGGACGACGAAAAGCATTGACCTCAAATGTCAAAATAAATTAACCCTCGTGTTAAACGTATTCATTACCTTAAGTTTTATAACCAACGTACTCTTGTTAAAAAAGAGCTTTTGATTACGCGAAGTTAATCTTTGACTAACTCTTGCCCTAATTAAAGATGGAAAGCTAATTAACATTACAATACTTTCTTTTAGACATCCAGACATCGTAAAGCTATTTTAAACATAAATTGATATATTATTTTAGTATAAATACATTCCGTTTGTCGCGATCTATGCGACAATAGACGCAATACGAAATGAAAGACAGTACTAAGGGAGGTAAATACTAACGCAAGATCGGGGCCCTGTATAGGTATGGTCTAAAGGAGTAATGTATTGGACATTTTTCGAAAACTGAACATTTTTACGTGTAACAATGAACACTGATTCCACAAGTTAAAAACTTTTTTTTATGTTACTATTTGCGCTAAGAATTGTTTTGGATGTTAAAAAAACTTTTTTAATTGCAACTATTGCTACCTTTCCAGTAACAGATTTTTAATGTGTTAAAGTAAGTTCTGTTTATTAAAAGCGTTGTAAAACCCATTGATTCGCGGCATTCGTTTAATTCAGACGCGGACGTCTTGTGTAGAATATATTGCAAAATAAAGATAATGCCGTGAAATATCGCTAATGGTCTTGAACTTCACCATCATTTAAAAGTGATACGTCAAACTAATATACCATTGAGTAATTGAATGGAATTTCCCAGACAATCTGTCAACAGGCATTGTGCTTTGTCTAGTATCTGTAATATGTCATCGCCTTAAACAAAAACGCGTTCTGCTTAATCCAATGTCATATAACGTGATTATTTGATGGCGATGTGGTAATATGTCATGTGAGTTACGACAGTCTCTGCGACATGTCATTATCAAAGAATTCTTAGATAGTTCTTTAAGCAGAGAAAAATATGTATGTTCGCAACGAGGGATGATAACAAAATAACAGGAATATGATAATACACTAATCATGTATGACGATTGAGTTTCATATTTTTTTTATTTAAATGATCATTTCTTTTATATATTTCAATAATTTGATGCAGATTACAACATAACTAATTGTGAGTGTTGTCAGTGTGTTTTATAAGCCTAGTTACACGCCTCCGAAACACGAGCTTTGAAGGCAATTAGAACATGTATTTTGTAAGGAATTTCGAGTGTGTATCTTGGAGACATGGGTCAATCCACAACGAAGCCCAAACATTATTTTTTTCAAATTGTAAATGCCAAGTTTTATGCTCTTTCCACCTTATTTAAAATAAAGTCCGAAGCAAAAGTAGTGTTAACGTGAGCTTAAAATGACATCACCAGATTGCGCTCAAGTAAGACTGGTCAGCAAATTGTGTCAACAACTGAATAAAACCAACGAAAATATTTTATTTGTTGAATAAAATATTCACCATTAATGTTTTAGCACATCCATTGATTTTGACGGACACAATCGTTTTCATACACAAGATAATAACACTGAAGACTCACCCCGTTTAACCCCGTCAAATTTGCTGTGTTTCCGCATACATCGCGAAAAATGAACTCTCCTTAAAAATAAATAAAATAAATACCATTACTAGTTATGTCGTAAGCAATGAATACCATCACTAGTTATGACGTAAGCAATGGCTGCGCTGCTGCACTCATGTGCGCATTAAATTAGTGGAAAAATTCTTGGAAAAATCCAGACGAAAATGACGTTCAAGATCCAGTTTGAATTATGTGATAATGCTGACGTCCGTGTTCCATGCGGCCTAGTAAAATTCCCTTTTATATTTGGAAACTTTGTTTTATAATTATGTTGTATTGCTAAGTTATAATTCTTGGAGCTCCCCTTGTATAGTATGCTTAGTTATGACGTTCTTTAACTACATGAAAAAAATGTATGAACAAAAAATGCTAAAATGACAAATGTTTGTTTTGCATCATATCAGATCATCTAATTCTATCAATGTCAAGGCTCTTTATTCACTGGCGCCACTGCTACTTCCGGGATGGCGCTTAGGACCGGAAGGTAATAAAAAACATGGAGAAGTCTTTAGGCTGAGTAGTTTTTAAATGGATTTGTTCAACGTAATTAGCATTAGTTTACAAAATCGGGCTATATGGGCAATTCAGATAAAGTCATCCACAAATGTACAGAAACGTTCAATTATAACTCATTTGGAGACGTAAGTTTTGTAAGTCTTTGTAAGTTGTGACATGATTGAGCTTATAAAAGCTAATCGACGTGTGACGAATACATTCCCACCCAATTACATCGGTAACGATAGCAAACGAATGTTTTCAACATACACAAGTTGCTGCATTACCAAACATATCGGCTTCTTGTCGATCTAATAGATGTATTTGAATAAACTCGTCCGGTCTTATGCGCCACCTTGGAAGTATCCTAGCTCGTGTATTAAGGCATAACAAAAATGAGGTGGCTCCAGTGATAAACAGTGTAAATGCTAGTGCAATGTTTCCGCAAAAGTGTATGGAAATTTATCAGTTTGGTGTCGTGTAACCATGTTCTATAATAACAATACCGCTTGATATTTTAAATAGTTTTTATTAAAAAAAGTTTGAAGTATACTCAGATTTAATTTAAATTTTTATATATTTTTCCTGAACAACCAATAATAGAAAGACAAGACGCGCATATGCTTTTTTTCAAATTCAAAAGTTGTGATAATACATTCTTTTTCAATTAAGAGCATTGAATTCAACGTCAAAGCGCACCCTGGTGATATTGTGATGCATCATTTGTTTTAATTAAGATCTCAGACAAGCTTTACAACAAATCTACCGACTTCAGTCTATTCTAAGGTTTAATAGAGTACATGTTTATTAAAAATTGCCTGGCACACTAATGCACTGAAAGGTCGGGCCGTATTGTAGTTATTTCCTATGATGAAGGCTACACAGCTAAATTGTGCGACATCTTATATTCTCAGAAGCGTTTTATCAGTAACAACAATTCAAATAATTAGACCACATAAATCGTATAGAGTTACCAGGTTCCGCCTTTTAATCGATACATTGATTATATTGACATATTCTTATATTGTAAACAATTTTAAAATTACAGCTGCATACGATGAAGGGACTTTTCTTTATCAACCTTTTTAATATATAACGACCAACGTATTTATAGTTATACAACAAAATGATTCCGTTTAAAATATCTTGTTTTGACAAACGACAACCTGCTTGGGCAAGGCGTTGCAATGTTGTTCTCGTCATCGAAGAACTAAATGCACGAAGATGATAAGCAAAGACTTAGTGTAGTTGGATGATTCACTCACTTCAGCTGCTTACTAAGTCAAATAATATAAATTCATTTATTTTCGTTGACAGGAAATTTCGTGCATGCAGAAAATCTGTCATTTTCTTTTGATCTTGAATTCGTGGATTTGTTTTATAATGTCTGATAAAAATTCGGACTTAAACTTGCGCTGGAAATTAAATTTCGTGGTTGAGAGGACTCAGGTTAATCCAAGAAAATAAGGGTCCGACGAATAATATTAGTTTTACAGTATCTATTAGTTTGATCTTATATGTCTCCTGCATGCATATTATGGAATTTGTAATGTTTGATTTGTAA
Organism: Dreissena rostriformis; assembly: GCA_007657795.1. NCBI lineage: Eukaryota > Metazoa > Mollusca > Bivalvia > Myida > Dreissenidae > Dreissena > Dreissena rostriformis. The sequence goes on from VMBQ01001706.1 coordinate 160,529, forward strand.
TTTTAAATTGTTGTCAATAAGAATAGAATACGTTTGTATTTATATTTACTTAGCGTCAACATGGCTGTTGTGATTCGGTTGCTCTGGGTAATATAAAACTATTAAAAAATGTAATTGTTATTTAATTAAATTGCTAGTCTGTTTAAGACTAAGTTTGAGATTGAAATGCCTTCAAAACGTTCCGATGTGACAACCCTAGCTTTAATCATTTTTAGATATAATGTCATGTTGTATGTATTATTCACAAGTTTTTATATAGAAAATAATGCCACGTAAATACAAGAATAGCGGATTGTTGCATAATTTGTCTTTGTTTGATGTTCTGAAGTGTCGTTTTCCTATGTTTAGAGTTTGATCTTTGAGGTGTCCTGCGGCATACTTATTTCAGCATTTTCTGTCTGACAACACTTTTCCTCCCAGTTAATAAATCATTTCTATTTTAAGTTATATGTATACTAATGTAATAGACGTGACGACGAGTTGTACAATGGACTTTGTGTGTTATGTTAGGCAGATGTTATACTCGTTCAACGATTAGTTTTGCTAAAGAAAAGGTCAACATTTCATGGAATTGTTACCGATTAGCAACGGATACGATATGGAATCATTCGTGGCAGTCAGTTTTGGGTTCGTAGTTTTCCGTAGTGTATCCGTAATGAAACGTAGAAGCACTTGTTCATCCGTAACAATTTTTAGACTAGCTTAAAATGTAGCCACGGATCAAAAAACGGGTTATTACTTACTTAACCGTTTTGGAACGTACCGATCCCTATTGCTATCTATTGAAACCTTATTAATCCGAACTGTTTAGTAGGCTTGAAATCATTATGGATTTCTATGGTATGTAATGGTTAAATACGAAAGGTTTCAACACGTAATCTACTACACGGTTTGTATAGACTTGGTCTTGTTAAATATATATATTTGAAAGGCCATAATATTGCTATACATTGTCACAAGTTTTCTCTTGAAATACTCACATCTTGTGGGGGGCGAAGTATGGGTCGTTCTCCTGTATAACATATAATTTGCAAAATAAACAACTGGTGTTGGTAATTATCTGGCTGACCTTACATGTTGATTTGTCCCTTAATGCCAGGGCAGTGGGTGAGTCACTTGACATACCAGACGTATACGTTATTGTAGCCAAAGGTGATGTTGTACTAAGGACTGGCTTCTCCTAAGGCCCCTTTATGGCCGGTATGAACTGTTATATGGCATCGGTCCGTGAATTGCAAAGACCACCTGGTACAGACCGTTAATCGATCCTAGATGAAGGCTNCTTTTTTTTAACAGTTTCGCTATGTCTTTTCTTCTGTCTAAAGTGTCTTCACATCTATTTCATCAACCTTGATGAACCTACCTCTTTTTTTTCTAGATAACGTACATTTACGTCGTTTTTTTAATTATTTTTTATAAATTGTACTGTTTAAATACATGTCTGCTACCTCAAAAAATGTTTCGCACTTGCTTGCAATTACTGCGTAAGGAGAAGAACTTTACAAGATCTCGATATTTCGTTCTAATCCTTTTTTTTTAACAACGTGACTTATTTGTAACTGTTTATACTATGCAAATGTATAACATGTTTGTTCGTAAAATAAAATATGTTTAAACTAATACTCGTTCAACGATTAGTTTTGCGTATGCACAGGTCAGAATTTTATGGAATTGTTACCGATAAGCAACGGATACGATCTGGCATCATATGTGGTAGTCCGTAATGGTCCGTTCCGTATTGTATCCGTAGTGAAACGTGGTAGTATTTTTTATCCGTTAATTTGTTTATACAAGCTTAAAAATGTAGACACGGATCAAACAACGGGTAATAACTTACTTTACCGTATTGGCACGTACAAATCCCAATTGCTTCCTATTGAAACCTTATTAATCAAAACTGTTGAGTAGGCTAAAAGTCATTTCGGATTTCTATGGTATGTAGTGGTCAAATACGAAAGGTTTCAACATGTAATCTTCAACACGGTTTGTATAGACTTGATCTTGTTAAACATATATGTTTGAAAGGCCATAATATTGTAACAAATTTACACAAGTTTTCTCTTTAAATACCCCTAGCTTGTGGTGTCAATAAAGTATGAGTCGTTCTCATGCATAACATATAATATGCAAAATAAACAACTGGTGATGGTAATTTTTGACTGATATATTGATTTGTCCCTAATTTCAAGGGCAGTGGGTGAGTTACTTTACATACCAGACGTATACGTGATTGAAGCCAGAGGAGATGTTGTTCTAGAGACTGGCTTCCCCTACGACCCTTTTATGGCCGATATGAAGTGTTATATGACATCAGTCCGAGAATTGCAAAAACCACCTGGTACAGACCGTTAATCGATCCTAGATGAAGGCTAGCAATCACCCTGAGAAATCTGGCTGCGGAAAGAAAGCTACCGGATATTGATATACGGTTTCCGGGTTGGGGTATTGTTCGGGATAAATTTGAGGCTTAATTGTCAGCTTATGCTGAGGACGCAACACGCTCCTACATAACCTGAACACTGACAGGCAATAACTGAACAGTTCACAGCGAAATGGCAATGTTCCCACATACACTGTGTGCTGTAGATGGAAAAAATGTGATTCATCAAAAGTATTCATACAAAACTTAGTGCGTGGCTAGTTATGACCAAAGGTTCATGGATTGAACAATTGTGTAGAGCACCACTTCGCGATTGTTCATGCCAGCTACCAAACCTCAAGCGCTTGCAGTAACAGAGATTAAGATTGCTTTAACAAGTTTTCAATATATACATAAAAGAAAAGCAAGCAATCCACAGGGCGGAGTCAATTTTTATTCCAGGGAAATAATTTGAATTATCTTTGTGGAGGAACACCAAACGATGTTTAATACCAAATATCAAATTTAAGAACCCTGTGGTTTCAGTTGTTTCACTACATACATACAAGGAAAATAAGTAATTCTTTATGACGGGCGAATTTCGAACCCAAAGACGTAATGTGAACAAACTTAGTAGAGGACCATTATACAATTAAGCATGCCAAAAACCATATCTCTTGGCATTTCGATTTCAGAAAACAAACTTTATTATGTTTCGCTTATATAAACTTATACCGAGAACAAGAAACCCGTACGACAGGGCCACTTGTGACCCCCGGGCATGACGTGAAAACATTTATTGGAAGACTACTTTCAAATGTAACACTAAGGATTGAACCAATGACCCTTGTAGTATCATAGAAGAAGATTTGTACTCTTATTTTCTATGTTAGTCTATGTGACCCTATGGGGGCATGATTTGAATAAATATACTAGAGACCCACTGTGCAATATTACATACCCAATATTACACTGAACTTTGCGGTTTTATTTTTTTGGAAAAGTTAACCTTAACAAAAACACCTTTTTTAAGATCTGGTGACCTACATATGAAGCGTACCGGAACGGTTTAAATAACTTTGAACGAGGTTTATCGAAGAATCATTCCTGTGATGATTTGTTAATATCCGCCCAGCAGTGTTGGAGGAGATGTTGTTTGTATGACCATTGTATGTCCAGACAACGCACGAATGATAATATGCCGTTCCAAAAGCTTCATAGTACATGTTTAGCTAATAAAAAGCATTATTTAATTGGATTTAAACTGACATTTCGAGCCTTGACTTTACATAACCATCTTATCAAAGATGTTTGTATAATGATTGTGTTCCTTACTGCGCAATCGAAGTGTGTGAAACTTCAATCATGTAAATTATATAATTGGCTTTAAAATCATACGTCGCCGTAACGCTTTTATCGATTGCAGAGGACTAAGCATCAATATACGTCATATATGTATAATTCGCGTAAATATATCATTAATCTTTGAATTTTAATATAAACGTTTAGTTCTGTCCAATTGCCAGCTTTAATTTTATCAACATGATATTCTCCGAATAAATTAGCAGCCTCGTGCTCTAGATATCAATCCCATTTATACAACCTAATTATGTAAGTTTCATCTTTTCTTTACTACTGCTCTATTATTCTGCGTCATGTGCATTGGGAGCGGCGATAAATAAGCTAATTATGCCGGCAATAACATCATTATATGGTCGCAACACCATTACATTACGATCTTTAGTTGAATTGATATCTTGTTTATACTCAAATAACAGTAAAAGACGTCGCATACTGATTAATACACGTGTTAAAATAGTGCAATGTGTTATTCCTACGGTATTCGGCTTCAAATTAAGCCCGAAGATCTGAAGGGCGACGCGAAATGTTGAAAGTTAGAATATATACTCATATCAAGCTTTGTTTTTAATTATTTAATTTGTTTATTTCATGAATGTCCGTTTGACTTTTCCGGATTGTCTACACTTTTTCTTGTGTTAAAACATGTTTACAAAACAGAGTTTGTAACACAACTAAAAACACAATTCTTCTTGTTGGAATTAGAAAATATTTCGTGTTATTGAAAAAACAAATGAGAATAGATGGTGAAAAACAATTCCATTATGGCTTATGAAAACTGCTCCTTATTGATTGCCGAAGAATCGTCTATATAGTACGAGCAGCGAATTCTAAGCTGACGAACAAACGAGGAGACTGGTTTCAGCACTTCAGTAAATACATATAAAGCTAAAGATACTCAAACCAACAAACTTAAACATACGCATATTCAAATTTTCTTTCAAAGACTGTTGACTATATGGATTAGTATGGATATGCAAATAGGCATGTATCATATTAACTGGGACATAATATCAGTAATAACAGTATATCATGACCTCTCCGCGCGTCGTTGATTGAGACGATATTGTATTATTAGTTCTAGACATGTTAACGCCGTTTTACTTGAATTCTTGATATTACCTCACCCACAAGTTATTATAAAATGTCTACATGTTTACAAGACTTGTTAAGAATACGTTATTGCATAAGACTGGTTTTGAAAAAGTAAGAACATTTTAAAACTTCATAGTTAAATAGGACAAGCCTTGAATAAAATGAAATAACTGGCTCCTCATGGAAGAATTCGACAGAGCTGCGAGAACTTGCTGATAAACGATGTGACAAAATAGTGCTCTTACGTTAAATACTTCGTAAAATAGACTTTAAAGTATTTTTTTCTTATACCGACCTTATAAAACAATAAACTTTGCGTTGCAAAACAAATGAAATGCATCCATAGAAATCTAATCAGTTGCCGTTAAATGTCAATGATAATTTCACGTCTAGACGGTATTTAGTGGACGTTGGAAGAACACATTGCGACCACATAGATAACTCCTCGTTTGTGGTTAAACGTATTTTACATTTGTGTCTGATATATTGACGTTGATTTAATTTGTTTGTATGCAAAAGCAGTATTTGTGTTCTATTTTCCAAAAATAATAAGGCCAGTATTCGCTTCTGTGCTGATACTATGTCTTTGATTAAATTTAAGCCATTATCTCTTAAAACCGGTCTTAATGCATGTGCGTAAAGTATCGTCATTAATAGGACTTAATGTTTATGTTTGTTTATAAGAGGCTTCATTAAAACAAAAAAATCCATTACAGCGGAATCTCAGACAATACTAAATGCACATTCATCAAGTCCGATTTCACCAGAGCGTGGCTCATGAGTTCAGAGTTTATTCAACAAACATTAGGCTTTAAGCCCATGAGTAAACACATATTACAACACAATATATTCACAAATGGTCAATGACGTACATAATGTTAAACAGAACGTAGATCAAAATCTTACTATAACACATTTGTATACACTTTATCGTATTTTGTATTTTTATATAAAGTAGCTGAATAAACGAAAACACTTGGAGATAAACTATTGATAATATAAGTCAGCTCTAAATTTAAAAGCTTTAAAAACAAAAATGGATATATTTCGTACACTTTTGTTGTTGTCAGTCTGTAAGAGGTCAATAAACTTGATCATATTTGTGTTCTTCAAATAGTATTTATTTATGTACTTCTTTCGTAAATAAACTAATATTGGGCATTCAAGTAAAAAATGAAATTCGTCCTCAAGAACGTTAAAGTGTTTGCATTTTCTATTTTGAAAAGGTATCTTTTCAGTTTTTCATATCTAGTTGTATGCAATCACGTACTCTCGACAGGACGTTATTCAGTATGTCTTGCTGTTATTTATTATATTACATTGACATAACGCTCGGAAATAAGAAATTATTAGATAGGGATTATCCCCTGCATAGCTTTATTCAGAATGTGAAAGCAATCTACTACTGTTCAATGGTATATTCAAATTAGATTACATCATTACATGGCATCTGTCTTGTGTATAGTTAACCATGGCGATATTGAACATGTCAATAGCCATTTGACAGCCCTAAGATTATAATTAATGTATAGATGACATTGGTTCCAATCATGACCCAAAGACGGGACATTTGTTCTGGAAAGTGAACAATACTGGAGCAGAAAAGGGCAAGTTAGTCCTTCAGCCAAGTACCCAAAA